>JAHWFO010060489.1:0-10509 GCA_023313115.1 Rhysida immarginata
TTCCATGTAAACTAGTACGCTTTTTCTGTATAATCCCTCTCGGGGACCTAACATGTCGGCCTTCAGCCATACAGGCCCGGACTAGGATACTTTTTTACTATGTCCTTTTTTCCAATAAATAAATAAATAAATAAATAAAATAAAGAATACTACAAAAGAATATTTACATTTACCGAGGATATGCAAATCTCGAGGCTATCAAGTTTATAGCTTACAAGGCAATAGGTCTTACTTATCAAAGGCAAAATTTCGTCTAGGTTCAGTTCATAGCCGAGACCGACTTTCCAAATACGAGGCTCCAACAATTCCTACAAGAATTCATCACTGCTGCATCTAAAATTATAGAGGTTCAATGACTAGAAATGAACAGAATACTGGGTATAATAAAAAGGTACGGCCAATCTTTCAGGAAACATTCTTCACATGCAGAGGAAGAAAATGTTATATGGACATCGGTTCGGAAACGCTTTATTCTACAACTATTCATTAATTACATTGCTCAAGGGAAACACAGGAATTGAACGTACCAGTATACAACATGAAACTCTTTCATGCATTTGAAAGCTCTTGTGTATGGAACCCCGGTACAAGATGCAGAGAGTCTTCGTGCCCGTATTGTGGAAGTCTGCGAAACAATACGCAATTCCTAAGGAATACATCAGCGCATCCGGGATTCAATGCGACGGGGGTTGATGCATGTATCCATGCTAACGCTGAACATTTCATGTAAGAAAGAGTTTCTCTACAAGAGAGGAATATTTCCTGAAAGTTTGGCCGAACCTTTTTTTGTTACACCCTGTATCACCCTGTATACAGGAAGACTTGCCGGATCGCGATTTCTACAGGATAGCCCAGAGTTTATTATTCATATTTTGTGAGGCTATAATTTTTAAACAAATTAAATTATTTGAACAAGTATTTTGCAAATGATAGCATAGTTTCAGATATCAGAGAAAGATAATACGGTATTCGCGTACTAACTTCATACGAATTCTTTTTATTATTGTATGGTAATTGCAAAGAACGTTCACTGAACAGAAAAAGGCGTACAATGAGTAACATTATTTTCACTCACCAACAATGATACGGAGGGTGTGGGGGGGGGGGGGTCGACGAAAAATTTGGACCATCGATTGCATCTCATTTTGTTCAATAAGGTTATAAAATGAGGTCTGAACCTCTATGAAAATAATAAACTAAAACTGGGGATAAATGGAAGAAAGATTGAAAACTCCAGTTTCAATTTATTACTTTCACATGAATGCTCATCAGCTTTCTGATGGCATGGGAAGGAGGAATTTCCGACCCTAAAACCGGATGCCTGCTTTATCATTGGATTTTCAGGTTGATTACCTTGCGGTCTTTAGGACATTTCCAAACCGCCTTGTTGTCCCGTATCCGTGATAACCCAATTGGTACGGGAAATGAGCGTAATACTCGTAGTTTCTAATTCGAATCCAGGTCGTGGAATTTTTTTCGATTAATTTTCTTCTCCTTAGCTATGAAAGACAAAGTGCAATAGGTTGGCCCCAGATATCTGCTGCATCCCGTGTTCCAAAGCCGTAAGATTTGTAATTACAGCTAAAAACTCACGTCAGTGATACTTCCACTGAAATAACACGATAACGAACGACGATCTCAAATGAGGCCTACTACCTAGATCTTAATGTGATGGTGAAAACTTTTTCTCTGCCGGTCGTTGAAGGGATTGGAGTAAACGCCCAATTTGATGCTCATAAGTGAATGGACCCCAGTCATTAGTATGGTCACAAAGACAGCAGGTGAAACTGCTACTTCAGTCAAGCTCTTCAAATCGTGTATCACGAACTCGTTCACTAACCTATTTCTGTTTAGCTTATTTTCAAACTCGGCTTGATTTCCGATTCAGTTCTCTCAAACGGAGGTGCAACCGCTCTTTACTTCTGCAGGTTTTGGTCGTTAGGTTGACCTATACAGAAAGCAGTACAATACCTTGATTACCTATAACAAATAACTACCTTGACAACAACTAAACCATGACCGCTCTCTGGCAGCTTTGCAAGTATTATATCGCCTCTAGCATTAACTTTGGTGGATAAAATACGTATTTTCATAAAATTATCGTGACTTTATCTTCCTGTAAACACTTGAAAGAAAACT
Source organism: Rhysida immarginata (assembly GCA_023313115.1). Taxonomy (NCBI): domain Eukaryota; kingdom Metazoa; phylum Arthropoda; class Chilopoda; order Scolopendromorpha; family Scolopendridae; genus Rhysida; species Rhysida immarginata. The sequence continues at coordinate 2,140 of JAHWFO010060489.1, forward strand.
TTGCCAGAGATGTTCTCGTGATGCCCTTTTATCCTTTTATTGTATTATTATTTGATTTTTCTCTTTTAAGAAGTCCTTTAAAGTTGCTCTTGCCACATGGAATAATCGCCATTTTCGCTTCGAAACAGCTTAATTACGACAAACTCTTCTTTCTTATTTAAAATCAGAATTTGAACCATATCCCCAAATGGCTCGTCCACGGAGGAACTTAAATGAAGTTGATAAAATAAAAAAGAAAATAAAATGATAGAGAAAAAGGGGAAGATGGAAAGAAAATTGGGATGAGAGTTTGCGTGTTTCATATCACGTGAACGGGACCTGTCACGGGGGTTGCAGGAGTAATGTATTAAAAGCATATTGATTTTTTGCAAACAAAGACGGGGCAACGGAAGTAATAAGAAGAAATAGAAAAGTTTAAAATCCTACTGTTTCTATTTGTAGGCAGACGGCTAGGCAACTTAAATAAGGAAAATGCAAACGTAAGATAGGAAAAAAGTTCCCCATCAAATGATTTATCGCTATCGACTCGTCAGATAAAAAAATTGAAGAAAATTTATTATTTGCAGGTTACTTTTAAAGAAACTATGGAGTGCACATCTTCTATTACGAAATTAAAACTTCGATTAACATGGGATTTAATTCAAAAATGACAATACAAAGCATGGCAATGATTATAATTAATACGCTTTATTACAGCTTCATGCGGTTTTTTTTTAAGAAAAAAGAACATTAAATGCTATTCATTTAGTACAGGAAAGAAAGTTAACTGTTAATAACGGCGGATGAACGTGAATGAAAGGGCATCGTCATAGGCAAGATTAAGAACCATGCTTATCATGTACAGGTTTTTGGCCTCGTCATCCACTCTAATGAAAACATTTTGATCCTGTCAGCAAAAACAGCTAAACATTATTTCTGTCACTTCTTGAATATGATCTAGTTAAATTTATTTTTTACTTAAAAAAGAATTTAAATAAGTTTTAAAAAAAACTTACCACAAAGAATTTATTCGAAAACTGTGACTGGAGAGCATTTTTTTAAAGAATTTTAAGTTCTTATGAAATTCTTAACATTTCTTCATTAGTTGCTCTGCTCATATTTTGGTAAACTGCGTTTCTGCGGGTTTTGATATTAAAAATATTTTAAATAAAGAAACCAAGCGACTAACAGAAGATTTTCATAATAAGCACTCTGCTTATCGAGGATTAAACTTCAAGTAGTCGCAGCTTCTCTAATATAAAATAGCCTATACTGCTACAAAAAGAATTTATTCCTCTCAACATAATTCCCATCATGAAAACATCCTTTCTGCCAAAGATGGCGTCAGATACCATCGGTAAAATAGATAGGATATTCTATAAAGACATCAATGGAAAATTGAAGGAAAAATTCGCGATCTGGATTCGAACCACGTACCTTGAGTATTAAGCTCGTCGCCTTTGCCAAATGGGCTATCACTGACACATGGCAGCAAGGCCATCTCTAAATGTCCATAAAGGTAGAGGCGACGAGCGTGATATTCCTGGTACCTAGTTCGAATGCAGGTCGCTTATACTTAAATTTTTCCATTAAAAACTTTACCTTATGCTTGGAGCATTGACTCCAATTTGAATTTATTGCTTTCGCGTGAGTCTTCATTAACTTTCTGGTGGTTTGGAAAAATAGAATTCCTGATCCACGAACGGGGTGCCTGTCCTATCATTAGCTTCTATCTTGACTACCTTGTAGTTTTAAGGACCTTAAAGACAGTCTTGCTTTCCCGTCTCCGCAATAGCCCAATTAGTAGAGGCGACGAGCGATATAATCGTGGATCCTGTTTCGAATTCAGGTCGTGGAAGTTTTTCTTCCATTTTTCCACTAATAGCGTTATCTTATGTAGCATTGACTCCAGTTTGAACTTATTACTTTCGCAGGATATCCTATAGTTCGCAGAGTAGCGTTTATCTTTTGTGCAAAACATTTTCAAGGAAACGATTTTCTGTAAGTCATTTTAGTGCCACCATTCCAGCAGATCTTCACGACCTAAACGATTTCATGCTTCTTTCTGTCCAGACATCTTCATCATTCAGCAGTCCTTCGCCGCGTCACCTGTTATTTGGATCCGTGCTACCATAACTATATCATGAATTATCTTTAAGACAATACTGTCCGCTTCCCACGAAAATGCCCCTGCGTTGTTGAAAGTGCTCACTGCACGCGCTGCAGTCGTGGATGCGTCCACAGCACTGATAGGGAACACAAATACGAAAATGCATGTAGGGTAGGCAGGGAAAGGGTAGGCAGGGAAAGCAGCATCTGGAGCCTGCTGTTAAATTGCACGTGGTTAAGGTCCCCCCCCCCTATCAGTGCTGTGGACGCATCCACGACTGCAGCGCGCGCAGTGAGCACTTTCAACAACGCAAAGGCATTTTCGTGGGAAGCGGACAGTACCGTTAATAGTACAATCGCATTAGACTCGCAAGCTAGCCTAAGATACTTAACGTAAGAAAAACCTGCAATCGCTTGACACGAGATATGAAATACCAGATAATTCTCAACAGCAAAATTGAGACCTATCAGGTTATCATATCTCGTGGTTAGAGTATTTCCCTTTCTCTACCACAGTATTTTTCTATACCACAGAATTTCCATACGTCAGAATTTGTTTTCTATTGTTCGCGCAAAATAAGTTACATACATATACTGATTTCATTTCCATTAAGATAATTAAACGATATCCGTGGTTTTTTTTTCAAAAAATGATTATCAATTTCAAGTTAAAATAAAGAAAGAATTGAGTAATATAATTATATCCATCGTAATTACCTAAGCCAGTAAATAATAGTTTCCTATAGAATTTAATAAGAAATTATCATTGTTTTTTAAGATTTTCATACTTTAATGCAAAATTGAACCCAAATAGCAAAATGCCAAAGTCACACTAAAAAACAAATAGCATGAAAAATACCAGCATTAAAGAAAATTCAAAGCAACAGAGTGGGTTCAAAAGACTCGGAAATAATTTTTTTAAAGTGTCAACAGCACTTATTATTAATCTAGTTAATTTAATTCAAATAATTTAATTAAAATATTGAAATATGCGTTGATGTTATGTTAAAAAAGCTATATCGATTTCAGATAAAGCGTTAACTGCTTTTATTCACCATACGCATATATAAATTATTCCAGGTTGTTTACTTTTTATGCTTTCGCTATATTGTCACCAGCATATTGAACGATGTCACGATATTCAACTAGGCTAATATGAAAAAGAGGCAGAAAAAATCACTTATTTATTTCACTCTTCGTCGGAGGTTTCCTTTGATCCGATCAATGAGAGGAGGATATGGGCGAAAGAAATGGACGAAATTTAACGTTATTAGAAAGCAATCAAAGTCCATGTTTTGCAGCCAATGAGTATATGACATGTGAGATGGAGCCTTACTTGATTCCATGCAGTCAATTACAGGAGAATGTGCTTTTAAGGGAGAGAGAGAGAGAAAGAGAGAGAGAAAGAAGTCTCTCTTTGGTGCAAGCAGACAATATCGATCCCACTGACCGCTAAATTGGACAATCTGGTTGCCGTCTCTTCATAACTCGAAACGTCACAACGTATAAACGGATTCGGAGGTTCCACCTAAAACGACACCGAACTTACACCGGGAGGGCAACTCGACGAAACGGTGCCATTACCAGAAATCGCAGCAAATTCAACTACTCTTTCAAAAAGGCATTATTATTCTAAAGGAATCGATGTACCGATGATGCTGAATAGACGACCTTTTCATCTGAAATGCAACAGAAAGATGAATCATATGGGAAACAATGGCAACATCGCTATGGCTTATTTATATTCAAAGAAATCTCATTGAAATTTTTCAAATGCTTCAAAAAGCAATATTTGTCGTGTGCTCATATTATTTTTATGTTACACGATGTCTTTTCATTACCATGTAGAAAATACAAAAATACAAAAAAAAAAAACACCGTGAAAAAAAAAACGAAGATAAATAGAGGATACTGAAAATACAAATAAATTTCCTGAAAATTTGAGATTAAAGATATTGAAATTCAGCTAAGTTAATTTTCCAATAAATTTATTAAGGAGGCAGACTCGATAAACAAAAAAGATTAAACTTACAGAATATAAAATTTATAGATTGAAACTATTATTAGGGCATTATTATTTTTTTAATGAAGGAATTCCTTAAGAATAGTTTAATTAATACTGCAATATGTAATAAACTGTATCTCAATGATAAGAAGAATTAAAATTGGGGAAAAAACTTGTTAAGATACGAAAAAATTTAGATAAAAATTGGAAAGAGAAAAGTAGAACGATAGGAGTTGGTTGCTGAGGCGCAAAATACATGCGCGGGAGGATCACAGAGTTAAAAATATATATAGATAATTTATTCCGGAAGGATTTAAACTGTTTAAAAATTCCATAAGAATAGCAAAGATTGTCAAATATCCGTCATCGTTTGTTGCTTACTGAATTGCAACTATAACATATCTTTAAATCTGGATATTCTCCTTTTAATGGGAAAAAATCGTAAATTAGACATAAATAAAATATATATATTTTTGGTAACAGAAAACAATAAACTTGAAAAAAAATAAACATCATCTGGCATAATCTTCAAAAGACTTCATCGGCATCCTCAATAGACTGCATCGTTTTTCAACAAGATTCTTCCCATTCACAAGTTTCTTTCCATCGATTTTCAAGATTGGTGACTTTATATTTATTTTTTTATATATACTTAATTTACGATTTTTCCCTCATTAAAAGGAGAATATCCAGATTTAAATTTATCATTAAACACTCCTTCTCGATTAATAATATAACATAGCTTATTTTCACCTTAAGCAATACATCAACAATGTTCTGAATAATTTTTAATGCAATCTTTATTTTATGGACTTTTTCTCTTTACATATCCATTTCGCTTTATTAATGTTATTATTTCCAAATGTACGCTACCTTCTCAATATTCAATATCGATTTTTGGTATCTGAGCTGCTTCTGGGACAATGATGATATAGTATGCTTTTTAAAAAGAATTGATACTGCACATTAAACTAGTGTATCTATTCATTTGTTACAAACGCGGGGAGTAATACTGAGATCAAAACAAAAAAGAATGTCCTGATAAAGAAATGTCTTACAAAGCGTTGTAACCGAGCTACATGCATATGAACACACATCACTTGTTCTCATTCACGTCATCTGCATGAATGTACAGGAAGATTGACTCGGTTCGAGGGTGGATCGAGCTTCGAGGTGCAGTGTATTGGCCTGCCCGGTCTCCTGATCTTAATCCACTGGACTTTTATCTGTAGGGATAAATTAAAAGTGTTGTGTACGCTACTCCGATTAACACATTAACGTAAGAAGTGCGTATCTATAACGGTTGTGTAGCTGCTCGACAGGACGCAGGTATCTTCGTGGGGCTTCGTCGATCCATGTTGAGGCATTGCCACTCATTCGTTGCTACTCACGGCGGACACTTTGAGTATCTCTTGCGATTAGCCAATATACATCTTGTAAAGACGTCGCATGTAACAACCTTTGTTCATAGGGACATTCTTCTTGTTTTCATCCCAAGAATCATCCTGCAACGTTTCTTACAAATGTATAGATACATCCTGTAATAACTCATAATCATTTCCAGCAGGCTTAATAATATCTAATATCAATTTGTAGTTTGAATTTTCAGAAATTTATGTCACGTTCATGCTGTTCTTCTTACATTTGTAAAAACAGCATTATTTGAATCAATGCCAAGTCGAAATTTTCCTGTTATTTCTAAAAATGGAGGTACAAGAAATATTAATCTCATTTTTTTGTGGATGTAAACTACAAGTTCTAAGGATGGACTTATATTTAAGAGCAGCTGCTATTTTCAGTTTTCATGTATTGTTAAGCAATAAAGCTTTATTTTTGACTGAAGTGTTTTGTGGATTCCTTAAAAAGACCCTTTTATCCATAAAAAAAATTGTAAACGTCATTCAAAGTAGTCATTGTTGCGTAAAGCACAACTTCAGGGGTGGACTTAAATTTTTGAGAATGACTGTAAGACCACGAATTGCTCCAAATAATAACATATGTTTATCTAAACTTTAAACATTGTTTCTTTTAAAAAAAAAACCAAATAAAAAGAAGTTTCTTCATCAAATGTATTTTTAAGAAGTGTTTATAGATATATAAACTGGTTAAAATACTTTATAATGATGCAGTAATTTAGTATTTTAAACTCGCGATTTACTACTTTTTGTTTTAAGTACAGTTAAATTTCGAAACAATGAAGTAATTAGGGGGGGGGGGGGACAGGTGGTTCGTTGATTGTCCATAGTTTCGCGGTATAAAACCATAAATAAGTAAATAAATCCTAAAATAACTTTAATAATAAGATTGGTACGCTTTCGCTTACCACTATCCTTTTGCTTAAATGCCATAGCGAAGAAAAAAATAAGAATCCTAAAAGGAATAATATGATACGCAAAAAAGAATAACGAATCAACACTTGTTAGCTACGAGGTGCTTGTAAACTAGTACTTGTAAACAAGTGATTGGCCCTCTCCTACCGGTCGTTTTCGAAGCTAGCAGAATAGGTCCGCCTTGTCGAAATTCCATCCGGACCATCTGAAAATTTGTCCGTTGCTTCCGTAATCCCCTGTTTCGGAGTCCATTGATTAGAAGCTCAACTATAATTTACTGGCTGAGTATTGTGCAGTGAAGCTGACCTCTGTGATTTCAGGGAGGAGTTTTATACTGCTTATTGCTTACAAAATTATGCTTACAAAATCATCTAAAAATTGTGATTTAACACATATAACGTGAATGATCACATGAAATATACAGGGTAATTATAAATTAAAGTTTAAGTTTCAAAACGCTATAAAAAGAACCACTTACAAGGGAACCCCACATAGCCTTTTTTTGCTTGCAAGCACACCGTGGAAGTGATAGCGTTGCGCGGCAGTGAAGCGCTCCGGAAGTGCGCAGAATTCAACAAACATGGCGGAAAGAGGGGAAGCGAACTTGTTAGCGGCGATCGCCAAAGAATTGCAGTTAGAGCACTGTTATCTATACAGGGTGAATACAAAAGTCGGAACCTCCCTTTTATTTTTTGAACCGAAGCAGATATGTCAATTTTGATGAATCCAATGAATAGGAAGTTGTGGGTGGCCTATCCCATGGTGCACTTTTCATCATCCCAAATATGTTAATTAGGACACATTCAAAATTTATCTCAAAAACCGTAAGGGATAGAGAAATAAACCCAATTGCAAACTTGTTCAGCATAAAAAAAACAAACAAAACAAAAAAAAATCATCCAAATCGGACCAACCAATCACCCACAATCACCTGGTGAACTGTTTATAGCTTACAAACAGTCACACTGCACAAACAAGTTACTTCAAACAGTTTTAAAAAAAAAGTTAATCAACAAAATGCTCGATAAGATAAAAAGCTGTCCGGGCATTGGAAACATCTGAACAACGGAAGCTCCGCTAGAGCAGGAGGGTATAAGAGCTTCTACGTTAAAAGCAAGGGAAATTTTAAAAGATAAGCCTAAAGCAGGGCTGTCCAAGATTTCTGTCCGCGGGCAGCGCCCGTGCACGCGCGTAATCTTCCTTACCCCCCTATTGCACATTATGTTGATCAGTTCCTTAAAGTCGAGTTGCTAATTATCAATTCGACATTGTAAAAAAAAAACGAGGCAGCAACACTGCATAGGAAAACTATAACCACTCCCCTCCTGAGTTTTGGACTATCTCCTCGGCTTTGCCTTGAGCTTTGTCCGCGAGTATTTTATGTTGCACGCGGGCGAAGTGCACGAGTTGGACGGCCCTGGTCTAAAGTATCCAGTAATGCTCCCTGGGGGTGAAGATGGATAACATTTTAATCTGAGACAGAACAAAAAGAGGGTAAGTAAAGCCCGGGCAAAGTGTGCAATAAAGTAAGTTCATTAAGAATGATGATCACATCCCACCTCTGAGAATTATAAAACAAAATTGACTTTGTAACAATATGTAAAATTCCTGTTGTTCGGACTTTTCTTAGAAGTTAACGTTTTCTTGGAAATATTTAATAATGATCCGTAACTGGAGATAATGGAGAGTTAGCAGACTATTGAGAAAGATTGAAAGATGACAGAGAGGCAGTCCGTTCGTTCGAGAGCTACAGTTGGCGACATAACCGATAACGAAGCATACATGAACTCAACTCTTACCAACAACCATATGGTGTTATGTCCTATAATAATCTTTCGAAGGATTATAACAATAATTCATATCTATCGAAATGCCAGCGAAGAAATGAATGAATATTGGGCAGAGATGACAAAAAGTTATCCGGGCATCGAAAACATCTGAACAACT
>JAHWFO010060490.1:0-14179 GCA_023313115.1 Rhysida immarginata
TACTACGAATTGTCCAATTGCCAAAATAAACATTTCTTTATGACGAGGTTTAAATGTATCCGTTTTTTTATGTTGCAAAATCAATTATAAAAAGTTGTTGACGCCGGCTTGAAGAGTTATTATAATATTTACATAAAATAAAACTGTAGCTGATCCGGTGTCTGTACATAGAAAATATTTAAGAAAATCTCATGCGACAAGTTTTACTATACTCTATCCAACGAAAGTTGGAGTGAGCGTGTCCAGTTAAACTTCCTGTTTCAATTGTTACACATGGTTGCCAAAGTACAATTAACAATGTCTAACAATTGAAATAGGAAGTTTAACTGGACACGCCCACTCCAACTTTCGTTGGACAGAGTATAACACTACCAGAAACCAAAACAATCACTTTTAGAATTTTTGTTTGTCTGTCTGTATGTTTGTTTGTTACCTCATCACGCAAAATCTACTACTCGAAAATTGACGCGCCTTTTCATATTACCATTGTTTTAGGTGTAACTTAAAAAATAGTGTACGTTTTATCTTGATACGCCATCTAGAAGCCGAGTTCTAGGCTAAACTCTCTTAAGCTGGTAGTTGAATTAAAGCTGACATGCAGTCAAGGTATTAGGGATTCTCCTAATTTATGCATGACATCATGACGCATGCGCAATACTTTCAACCGAGTCAACACAATTTCCGGAAGATCTGAATACTCACTAAAATATACTCACAAATATATCTCCGCCGTGGTTTTTTTTTCTTTTTTTAGTTTTTTTTTTTTTAGTTAAAACCACGGCGGAGATATATCTCAGCTCATCCCGCTTGTTTTCCACTATGAATCACATATAAAAGGAGTAAAATCCACTTCCTAAACTTTTCTAAAAATCGTTGACGCGATTTGTAAAAATAAAATAAAATAATTAAATAAACAAAGGTTGATAAAATATCTTAAAGTAATTAATTAAATGAGTAACATAAGGAATGCCTGCTCGGTGGTCGAGAGCGCTAAGGCGCAGGTCTCATCGCCATCGGAGGATAGAGTCGCAGGTTCAAATCCCGCCGAGGATATGGGTGTGTATCTTTCTGTTTGTCCCTGGGCTCGGTGCAATATTCCCCCGCGGAATTAGTTCCAAGGTTTTCGTTGGCTTTGTACAACGATAATCTAAACCACTTTTATAATAATAATAATATAGGAAATAATTTTAATAAATTCAATACGAACGATAAATTAAGCTTAGTTATAAATTGACCATTATTTCATAATAAATGGATAAAATGAAAATAAATTAACGTTAAGATAAGAATTTAAAAAAACGTAAATGAATAAATACATTAAAAAAACATATAAAATAAATTAAGTTAAAATAAATAAATCAGTAAAAAAAATAGATTAAACTTAAACAAATATAAAAATAAATACACTTTTTAAAAAATCAAGACCCTATTATATAATTAACTATAATATAAAAACGATAGCGGGAAGTCGGGCGGTAGTGTTATTGACTCAGCCGTACTATATCTCCAAGCCTGACAACTGACGTGTTGCTAGAGGTCGGCGAGGTCGTGTGCTTGTCATTTTAACGGAGGAGATAACTTTTTTCATATTACTGGAGTATTCTTTTAAATTGGTTAAACATAATTTGTCATCTTGAATCATTTGTAATCAGGAACCTTATTAGAAATCTTAGGTATAATTTTTATAAATAAGATTTATTTTCAATTATAGTATTATTATAACCATTATATCCAATATTTGTTTCTGAACATACATCTCATTTAAATGAAGCGCTTCCCAATAAAAAGAAAGACATGGGTTGAAAGAGAACAGCTTTCAAATGGAGAGAAAATCCTTATGAAGAGAAAATTTGATGTTAAATTATTTTCGTTGAGAAGGGGGTTCCCATCAAACCTCAGTTGTCAGCCTGATCAGAGACAAATGAAGAAAGAGACTGGCAGTGCCCTATTCATTTCGCTGAGCGCTACTGGTGCCAGCGGAAGTGCAGCGTTCGCCATGTTACAATTGGCAAAAACCTAAGGCGGCATATATTCTCAATGTAATTCTCCTACCACCCTCTAAGAGTGAAGGCCTTTGTTTTCGTTTCAGAAATTCAAAATTTTTTTTGCTGAAATCGACTTAAAAACTCATGATTCGTAAAGATATGTTGAAATTTTGAATAACAAATTTTCCGTCTGTATGTATGTACGTATGTGACCAATTTTGTGCAGCTAACTCCTCTGAAACGGCAAATAGCCAAACCAAATAAAAATTATACTTACTTAGAGGCTTCGTTAAATTGTGCCTTAGCGTATATTTTATGTCAATTGGGTAAGCCTTTTTTTGAGATATTAATTATTTTCTAAAAATTTTAAAATGGCTGTAGCGTTCAAACGGGCGAACCAAACTCAATAAACTCGACATGCACGTACTCCTCTCATCAAGGCGAATTTTTTCTGTAAATGACTTGTTTGGCTGTGATGAGCCGTTTTGGAGTTATTTACTATCCCCTCTCCCAAGACCCCCCCCCCCGTCAATTTTTTTAAATTTTTTTTTAATTTTATTTTTGTAATTTTTAGAAATTCAGACAGTGGGGCTCTTAAACTATACCTTGACAATTTTTTATAGAAATGGGCTAAGCCTTTTTAAAGAAATTAAATTTTTTTTTGAAAAAATGAAGAAATAGCAGAAGAAATCATTTCAAAGCTCCAAATACAATATAAACGGCAAGAAGAGCTTCCTCTTATTGAAATATACAATTTTCTTTTGGACGTAGAATACAGTATTTTTCAATAGACACAGACAATGCCTCTATAGGAACATTGTCCCCAAAAGTTTTCTTGTGCAATTTTGAAATTTTGAATTTTGAAATTTTGAATTTTTGAAATTCTGACTTCGGATTCTTAAAGACCATTAAAAAGTAGAATAGAAATGTCTGTAAGACCCACTCTCTATCTCTTGATCTTCATCGTTAAATTTGGGTAAAAAACTTTAAAAGTTTCACACTTTCAGGGCCTCTATCTCCTAAACGGTTGGATCAATTGAAAAAACATTGATAATAAAACATTTCTCAAATATTGTGTACTATCTGAACATACCATTAAAAGTAGGGGTTTCTATTTAAGATTTCAAAGTTACCTCCCCCCCCCCCCCCCCCCAACCGCCTTAACTAATGAATTTGACCCGCGAAATAATTCACTTTTGATTTTGGACATTTTTTAGTAAAAATGCTTAGTTTCAGAGATATTCAGTTGTCTCTAGATAAATGCCTCACCCTGTATATATGCGACAGTTTGGGATACGGAATTCCTATTTCATTTTATATTCAAAAACAATGAATTTGGATATTCGTATAGCCTAATTCACAAAGGAAGCCGGAGCTAGACTAAATTAATCTCCGCCAGAGAGCAGGTTTTCTGACTCAACTTTGTACTTCGATTGTATCAGCCGATGACGTCAGCATGAAGTCGGTAAAAGTCTAAGCATGCTTTGTTTTATTATAAGCTTTTATTAACACTGCTGTGTTAGTTGTTTAGGTCAAATCTTGAAATCAATATTAAACCAACTTTCCGACAAGCTAGGGAGCTGCAATTTGACACACTTATGCAGAATCGATGACAATTTATGAAAAAGAAAAAAATTTTCAAATCGGTTCATTGGTTCGTGTTCTAATGGTACTAACTCATTACTACGAATTGATTGTTGTAAAAATTGGACATTTCGTTATGGCGAGAGTAAATTTGTCTATTGTTTATTGTTGCAAAATTAAGCTGTATTGTTGACACTAAATAAAACATGATCAAAGCTTGGTTTGATAAAACCTTTTTCCTCTTAACTTGTATACTATCAAATGCAATATCATTCATTTTTCTATCATTAATAGTTTTGATGTTATTAAGGTATTCGTGATCAACACTCTTCGTGACATTCACGATTTAAGCGTGGCATCCCAGTATCGAAACATAAGACGTATTCTACGTCAAAAAGAAAATTGTATTTTTCAAAAAGAGGAAGCTTTTCATGCCGTTTATATTGTATTTGGAGCTTTGAAATGAATGTTTCTGCCATTTCTTCATATTTTCAAATAAAAACAAAAAATTAATTACTATAAAAAGGTTTAGCCCATTTCCATAAAAAATGGTCAATATATAGTTTAAGAACCCCACTCTCTGAATTTCTAGAAAATAAAAAAAATAAAAATAAAAAAATAAAAATGTCTGTAAGACCCACTCTCTATCTCTTTGTCTTCTTCGATAAAATTGGGAAAAAAATTTAAAAATTCCGCACCCTCAGGGCCTCTATCTTCTAAACGGTTGGATCATTGAAAAAACACCAAGAATAAAACATTTCTCGAATATTGTGTACATTCTGAATATACCATTAAAAGTAGAGGTTACTATTTAAGATTTCGAAGTTACCCCCTACCTCCAGTTCCCCTCACAAGGGGGAAGAGTAATTTTTTAACTAAAGAATTTCTCCCTCGAAATAATTCACTTTTGATTTTGGGCATTTTTTGTACAATGTTTAGTTTCTAAGATATTTAGTTGTCTCAAGATAATTGCCTTGCCCTGTATATGCGACAGTTTGGGACACGGAATTCATATTTCCTTCAATATTCATAAACAATATTCATTTTTGTGATAGATTTTGAGAAGGACTTGAAGCTCCCACGTAACAGAAGTGTGATATCTTAGCTTCATCGCTTTCATCAGTCCTGTGTGAAAGATTTCATGGTGTGTAGAACAAATATAAAACAATCAAAAATATGGTATTATAAGATCTAGGAGAGGAGGCGTTTTTGCAATTTTTTGAAATGTAACTCTTTAACGAATGTGAACCTATACTGACAGACTGGTCTAACTATAGAGGACTGATCGACACTGATATCAGTGATATTTGTACTGTTAAAGCTTTATACAATTGTGTGGTGATATCTATATTCGGAAGTGTTTACTCTGAGTGATCAGATTATTATGACCACCCGATGTTTGTAGGCAAATCATTTATGATTTCGCGCTGAACTTGTTAAAGCGCCGGACTAGTGTAAACAGGCAAGCAGGTTATTTCAGAAGATTATTTCAGAAGATAAAGCCTTTAGTAGCCTTTGATGATTGTTGGCGCTCGGAGCCATGGAGTTAATATCAGCGAAACGGCTGCATTCGCTAAATGTTCAAGAGCAGCTGCTGTTAAATTGTTACAGGCTGGATTGTCTGCCGGAAAACTGAATCTGAACGTGCCAGTTGTGGCCATCAATGTTCGGGCAGAAAGGAGAGTGGCAAGACTGGTACAAGACAACAGAAGCACAGCAGCGCATCAAATTACCGCAGATCTTTATCAGGGATCCTCTCAAATGATCTCTGAACGCACTGTTCGCCATACACTGCATAATATGGAATATGTGAGCCGAAGGCCAGTTCGAACACCTTTGCTATCGGCAGTTAACAAGATAAAATGTCTTCAATTCACACAGGAACACAAGGATTGGACAGGTGAGCATCGGAATAAAGTCATGTGGTCTGATGAACCACGTTTTCAGTTGCATCATGCACATAACAAAATGAGAATTTGACAGAAACTTGGACCCCACATGCATAAGTACAATCGTTCAAGCTCGTGGGGGCAGTCATGGTTTGGGGCATATTTTCCTAGCATAATATGGGTCCTTTAATTTGTGTAGAAAAACGTCAGAATATCAGAACATACATAAGTAATATTGCTGATCAAGTTCATGCAATCATGTTGATGGTGTACTATAATAGAGATGGCTTTTTCCAACGTGACAATGCGGCATGACAAGCTACTCCTATTTTGCAGGAATAACTTCAAAAACAATCAATTCCTGTGCGTTGTTTGCTGCAAAAAAGTTTTTTTACTACGGAATGTATGCTTTAACCCCTATATTGATTCGACAATTGAAAATGATAGTAAGGCGAGATTTTTGCGATCGGCACGAACGACGACGAACCTGGCTTAGGTGGCCCCCATAATGACCAAATCTCAAACCAATTGAACATTTGTGGAAGAAAGATGAAAGAGCCATCCGATAGGTGGTCCCAAAACAACAAATTTCACACAACAAGACAGTGTTATTCATCAGGCAAAGACTTTTATGATAGCCGATAAGAAGCAAGGAAAGTCATCATCTGCGAAGGACAAGATTGCCCGAAAGTCGAAGCTCATTGATAGAGATAAAGGGGTTTGAAAAGGATTGTGGCCAGAAAAACCAAGACAACCCAGAAAGCATTGGGTTATTCATAGTGTCAGATTCCTCGCATCACCTTTCAACACCTCGTGGAATAAATGCGAATCGCCGTAGTAATGAAGGCAGAAGGTGGCCCAACGAAATGCTGATGGGGTGGTTATAATAATCTGGCCACTCAATGTATATTATTCCTAAAGTGTCGCTCTGATATGGAAATGATGTTGTTCATTGATAATGAAATATTCACCAACAAATAGACCAGTCAGTGACAACATCAAGGTGGATACTAATATTGCAATTATGACAATTACCAATATCAATGTAGATGCTACATTAAATTTATACACTCTTAGCTTTATGAAGAAATATTTTAATATAGATTTCAAACCCATCGAATCACCTTTTACATTGGGTGACAGTACTATAAATTTGATGTTTGCACGAATTATTGGTTCTTGCCTGCTGTCATTTCTAACATACTCTCAATACAGCCCCGTAAATCTTTTGATTCCGTATCATTATTACGTGGTAGGCCTGTGCGAATGTACCATTCCGTCATACCAATTTATTTGATTTTTTTTTGAAAAAATGAAGAAATGGCAGAAACATCAATTTCAAAGCTTTAAACATAATATAAATGGCATGAAAGGCTTCTTCTTAATGAAAAATACAATTTACTTTTTGACGTAGAATATGTCTTATGTTAGGATACTGGGCTGCCACGCTTAAATGGTGAATGTCACGAAAAGTGTTGATCTCGAAAACCTTAATAACGTCAAAACTAATAATGATAGAAAAATGAATAATATTGCATTCGATAGTATATAAAACAAAGCATGCTTTAGACTTTGACCGACTTCATGCTGACGTCATCGGCTGATGCAAAGTTTAGTCAGAAAATCTGCTCTCTGGCAGAGATTAATTTAGTCTAGTTCCGGCTTCCTTTGTAATAGCACGACATTTTATGAGTCATTTGTTTTATCTTTTTGCGCTTTATAAAATAGCTTAAAATTAAACCCCAGTATTTAATAGTATCTAAGATAACGGCCTTGGAATTGTGGAAATTTTTAAAAAATTTCAGAATTTCCAAGTTTATGCATAATAAACGTCAGAAAAATTATAGAAAACGTCACAGGTAAACAGATTTAGAGATGAGGAATCCATGCTGAACCACATGTCCGATGTTGAACGTCAACGGGCTCAGCAGGAACGACTGAAAGTTGAGTCATGGCGCCGCCAAAGTGAACAATAGCCCGATACGAATGCGCCAATAATGTATCTGGTGATATAAACGTTTAAACACCGAGTTCGTAGTTTAGTGCACAAGTAAACTTTTGGGGGCAGCAGTCCTATGGAGACAAAGTCAAATGTGTGTATTGAAAATATTGGATTTTTGAAATTCTGACTTCGGATTTTTAAAGACCATTAAAAAGTGGAATAGGAATATCTGTAAGACTCCTCTCTATCTCTTTGTCTTCATCGTTACAATTGGGTTCAAAACTTTAAAAGTTCAATCAATTGAAAAAAACACCAAGAATAAAACATTTCTCGAACATCATGTACAATCTGAATATACCATTAAAAATAGGGGTTTCTATTTAAGATTTCAAAGTTACCCCCTCCACTCAGCCCCCCTCACAGTACATTTTTGACTTTCCCCTGCGAAATAATTCACTTTTGATTTTGGATATTTTTCGTACAATGCTTAGTTTCCAAGATATTCAGTTGTCTCAAGATAAATGCCTCACCCTGTATATGCGACAGTTTGGGACACGGAATTCATATTTCCTTCTATATTCATAAACAATGAATTTGGATATTCGTGTAGCCTAATGTTTGTGATAGATTTTGTTTGAGAAGAACTTGAAGCACCCAGGTAACAGAAATGTGATATCTTAGCTTCATCACTTTCATCACTCCTGTGTGAAAGATTTCATGCTGTGTTGAACAAATTTAGAACTATTCAAAAATATGATATTATAAGTTATGGGAGAGCAGGCGTTTTTGCAGTTTTTTGAAATGTAATTCTTTAATGAATTTGAACCTATACTGACAGACTGGTCTAACTATAGACGACGGATCGACGCTGATATCAATATTTGTATTGTTAAAGCTGTGTACAATTGTGTAGTGAGATCTATACTATGAAGTGTTTACTAAGAGTGGTCAAAGTATTATGACCACGTGATGTTTGTAGGCAAATTAGCTATGATTTTGCGCTGAAGTTGCTAAAAAGCCGGACTAGTGTAAATAGGCAAGCAAGTTGTTTACCACGACATTGGAAGTGATTTATTTCAGAAGATTATAGGTAAACGACGCGATTAAGCAGCCTTTGATTATTGTTGGCGCTCGGAGCCATGGAGCTAATATCAGCAAAACGGCTGCATTCGTTAAATGTTCAAGAGCAGCTGCTGTTAAATTGTTACTGACTGGTCTGTCAGCGGGAAAACCGGGTCTGAACGTGCCAGCTGTGGCCGTCAACGACTAGTCAATGTTCCGGCAGAAAGGAGAGTGTCATGACTTGTATAAGACAACAGAAGGGCAACAGTGCATCAAATTACTGCAAATCTTTATCAGGGATCCTCTCAAATGCTCTCTGAACGCACTGTTCGCCATACACTGCACAGTATGAAATATGGGAACCGAAGGCCAGTACGAAACCTTTGCTGTCTGCAGTTAACAAGATATAACATCTCCAATACGCACAGGAACACAACGATTGGACAGTTGAGCATCGGAATAAAGTCATGTGGTCTGATGAACCACGTTTCCAGTTGCATCATGCAGATAACAGAATGAGAATTTGACGGAAACGAAAGCATGGAACCCACATGCATGAGTACAATCGTACAAGCTCGTGGGGGCAGTCATGGCTTGCGGGATATCTTCCTGGCATAATATGGGTCCTTTAATTTGTGTAGAAAAACGTCTGAATATCAGAACATATCTAAATATCTTTGTTGATCAAGTTCATGCAATCATGTTGATGGTGTATCGCAATGGATATGGCTTCTTCCAATGCAGCATGCCGCGCTACTCGTATTTTGCAGGAATAGTTTCAAGAACAAACAATTCCTGTGCGTTGTTTGCTGCAAAAAAAATTTTTTGCTACTGAATGTTTGCTTTAAACCCTAAGTTGATTCGACAATTGAAAATGATAGTAAGGCGAGATTGTTGCGATCGCCACGAACGACGACGAACCTGGCTTAGGTAGCCCCCATAATGACCAAATCTCAATCCAATTGAGAATTTGTGGGAGAAAGTTGAAAGAGCTGTCAGACAAGTTCCAAAACAACAAATTTCACACGACAGAACAGTGTTTTTTATCAGGCAAAGACTGTTATGACAGCCTATAAGAAGCAATCAATAAGCTCTTATTCATCTGCCAAGCACAACATTGTCCGAAAGTCGAAGTTCACTGATAGAGACAGAAAGGGTTTGAAGCGGATTGTGGCCAGAAAGCACAAGACAACAGCATTCATTGTGTCAGATTCCTCGCATCACCTTTCAACATCTCGTGGAGTAAATGCGAATCGCAGCAGTATTGAAGGCAGAAGGTGGCCCAACGAAGTACTGATGGGATGGTCATAATAATCTGGCCACTCAGTGATATTCATCCTAAAGTGTCAATATCTGATACAGAAATGTTGTTGTTCAGTGCGATAATGAAATATTCACCAACAACTAGGCCAGTCAGTGACAACATGGAGGTTGATACTAATATTGCAATTATGACAGTTAGCATTATCAATGTAGATGCTACATTAAATTTATACGCTCTTAGATTTATGAAGAAACATTTTAATATAGATTTCAAACCCATCGAATTACCTATTACATTGGGTGGCAGTACTATAAATTTGATTTACAAGAAATATTGGTTCTTGTCTGTTGCCATTTCTAACATACTCCTCTTATCATTGATCAGTGGTTTGTAAGTTGGGAATGCCATAAAGGTTTGGTTAAAAATTTATGATGAATTGCAATACATTTTTTGTTTGAACATTTTATATCAGAAATTAATTTTTTTATATTATGTTGCACAAAGTTTTTTTCTTATTCGCCATGTGGCCTCAAGACGTATTCTAAGATTTAACTAGAGGCCGTGTCCCAACACATCCCCGCAATTTTTTTTGATTCCGTATCATTATCTCGTGGTAGGCCTGTGATTCCGCCATACCAATTTATTTCAGCTGTTTTTGTAGATGATGTCTGGAAGTATTAGTAAGTATAGCCTGTTTTCTGATTTTTTTAAAAAAAACTTTATTGCATTAACTAACGAAAACGTATACTTTCAATGACTTCAAATAGCTGATTCAATGCCTAACTGTAACGTGTAAATGCAGAGCAAAAGTATCAAGCGCAGTGGAAATACAAATGCACGTAAACAGGGTAAGGTTAAATAAAAACGTTTAATAAAAGTAAAGTAAATGTCACAAAAACATAAACAAAAGTCAATGGTCAGGGAATAAGAAAATTAAATAGATCCTACATCAATGTATATAAATATTTAGGCATAAACTGTAGACCTTATCCAAATGAATAACAAAAATAAACGGTAGCAATAGTTAAATACCTGTATCTAAAATAAGCAATATGTCCTTACAAAACTAGATGTAACGCAAACACGTAACTTGCAAAACTAATAAAGAAAGCAAGTAAATAAAATTAAAGCAGTTACACCAAAACAACCTTGCACCGGCTTGGCCGGCAAATTACATTAATATACGGTATACACTTCGTAACACAACCGTTAACCAAAATCTCCTTCCTTAAAACAAATATTGGAAGAATATAACGAAAATAACTATACCCTTATTTTCTACAAAATCCTACAATAAAGATAAAGAGTAATCTGCTTTTGAAGCAGATGGGCAGATGGTATTGCCCTCTACGGAGTTAAGATCTAAAAAGATCTTACAGGTGGCATTATGCTACACCCAACATAAAAACTTGAAAAACACCTCTAACGAGGCAACATGAACTTGGCCCACAGCTTTCGCTGGTCGGAAGCTAACTCCCGACACCTACCCGCTTTGGCCACCCGGGTAGGCAAATAGTCGTGAATATACGACTTGCTAGCTAATATATGGAACACACAACTCATATGACTAAAATCACAATTAGCATTTATGGTGGTCTCTATCAAAGCAATACATGAAAAATAAAACGGAATACAAGATAAGGTTCATGACTTGAGGCTGGGAGTAAACACAGAAAAACATCCAATAATATATTTAAAGTCTTACAAAACCAGCCTGACTCCGTAAAGAGAAAGTTTAAACAGTCTTATCAGGGGAAATGAATAAGTCCGTATCACAGGGTTACATAATCGGTTAATCACCGAAAGAGTCCACACACGGAATAAAAGAAAATACACAGGTTTATCAGAGTTCTAACGTTGAAAAAGTCTTAGTGGGGTAACCATGCAAATTTAAATACATTCATTAAACCACCTTGGCGGGACATAACTGCAAATAAAAATAAAGCAAAACGGTTACACAATTGAAGTGATAAAGAAACGGGCTAACACTCCTTCCATTGCTTTAAACACAAACACTATAGCACTTTCCACATTCGGACATGCGTAAAGTTCCGTAACGACCTTTACGTTTCCCTCTCCACATATGCGAAGCCATATTGTGAGGATAGGTAAGCACTAAATCCTCCGGGAAAACGCCCTCGCACCGTCGCTCGCCCGTAGAAATCCCGACGGAAGAAATCACTCAATATGGGCGATAAAGCACGGGGGTCACAATTAGATAAAGATAAAGTACTTACAAAGTAAGCTCCCGGAACAGAGAGTGTTCTTCCCGGAGAACTCCACTTAAAGCTTTCGCTCTGCCTCGTGCAGACTGGAACACCGCTCTCGCAGGAACTTCTGAAGGTTGGAAACGCCGCCTTCGGAGCTTCTCCGCCGAACTCGAACCGTGTCGGCGTCTCGAGCTTTTGCTCCGGCGTTCCGTTGCCTCCGCTCGGCTGTTGCTCCGCACGTTCCTGTTTGGTCGAGGCGACGACAAAAAGCCCTTTTTCGTTGGATCCGAGGTTACTCATCAGGACTCCTGTCCGTTCCGTCGTCCGGGTCACTCTCTTCTTCAAGCTCAAAATCTCCCGCCAAGAAAGCTTCGAGCCTCTGTCCCGAAGCCTCCTTGCGACCTCATTGGCTCTGGCGTGTTGGTTGGTATGACGACACTGCCTGCCCCGCTCCTCCCCCGCCTTAGAACGGGTGAATATGCGCGAGCGGTAAAAGCAGTCAGTGTCGCCGGGAATCGCCTCTGGTTTCGATTTCCGTGACACTAACGAATTTTTAAAAGACAAATATTTTAAAATTTTAAATTAAAAGAAAAGGAAGAAATAATTCTCAATTCAATAAAATAATCAATTTATTAATCCACATATCGTAATAAGCAATTGTTTGCGATTGTTTCACATCGGCCTCGGTAGCTCAGTGGTTGCGTTAATGCCTCTGATGGCCGAGGACGCGGGTTCCACTCCGGCCGAGGACGACGAGGATTTTTTCAGGGAGAAAATCCTGAGATCACGCACTTCCTTCAGAAGGGAAGTAAAGATGCTGGTCCCGTGTAGTCGTTTGCCGGCTGCACGTTAAAGAACCTTTGCAAGGCAAAATTTGCCGCCCCTATAACCCTGTCCTGAAATTACCATAGAAGTTGAAAAGGATGTTAATACCAAACAAACCAAACCAAGCCGATTGATTTACATGCATTGCCTCGGGCGATCAGCTTTTTCTTGCCAATCCCAATATGGAGGCGCGAAGGCACCACTAGAGGGGAGGTCACTGCCAGTCTCTTTCTTTCATTTGTCTCTGAGCCTGATAGATAAAGATGGCCGTGGAGCGCAGGCGCGCTGACGTCATGCATAAATGAGCGAAGGGTCAATACTTTATTTCACAAAACACACTACGTAACAATGTAATATGCTTTCAGCAACAAATAATAGCATTAGCTGCCCGCTTTTTTAAGGTATACGATCGTTAAAGTACATTGTTAAGTTTAGACTGTAACCAATCTCATTGAATAGAGCGGGCAAAATCGAGTCTTCAGTAAAACTTTGGATTACTAAAGTACGGCAATTACCTTGCCCAATACTATCAGATAATACTTTTGTTGATTGGTTGGTTTGAGGTCACGTGAGGTTTTTTTCAGCCGTATTGGGCCCAGACATTTATACATTTATTAAGTTTTATTATTTTAAATATTGAAAACAATATTTAAAGGAAATATAGTAGTTAGAAAAACTTAATTTACAAAAAAATGGTTTCACGCAAACGATCTAATCTATCTTTTATTTCTATAAACAGGGAGTCCTTAGTATTGTTTCTATCAATGAAGTAGGTAGAGATTTTACAATACAATAAAGGGAGAACAGAGTTTCCGACTAGTTTCGCCATTTATTCCCGGCTTTATCAAGAATATAAACTATATCCCGCCCTTATATACGAAATATGGTACTATGGAATAATATGTTTGGATAAAAATACAACGAATGGCATGACAAAGGCAATGGGTAATAATTACAATAAAGGAAAAAGTAAAATAAAAAACATAGGTGTACGTTGGTTGATTGCATAAGAATACCAGTGTGTCTAGCAAAACGATTTCGTAAAATTCCTGACTTCTCCGGGATACAAAAATTCCCTGACTTTTTCAAGTATTCCAGGGTGACGGGTTGATCCATAAAAGAATACATAAAAAAAATTAAAATCAAAAAATTCGAAAAAATTGGCAACAGAACGACCGACTTTGCAAATTCAATAATAATGTTTTTAACATCATTGAAGATAAGCAGGAACATAAACAGTAGCAAAATTTAAAACCATTAACACCAGAACAAAAAATAACAATCAATTTTTCAAGAACGAATATATTGTTACTTTCTGTTCATCTTTTAAGCATTAATGACATTGGCGCGCGCACGTGAAATCGCTTTGTCGACGCACGATTGCTCAAGTGCTCATAATCTATATTATTATTGGGTTT
>JAHWFO010060493.1:0-10573 GCA_023313115.1 Rhysida immarginata
GTTGATCGAGCCTTGATTAGAAGGAAGGACAACAGTCGATCAAATAATGTTGAACGTCAGAATGTCATGAATCGAGATAAAGACTAGTCCATGAGGAGCCTCGTAACGGAGAAAGATTCGCTCGTTGAGAATTGTGAGGGCATGACGGATAAATATAATAATTCAGAAAATCTCGTGTTGCGGAAAAAAACCATCGGCACCTCCCTCAAGGTAGCTTGACAAGGAGACTGGAAAACCTCCAATTAACTCACTATAACGTTCATTGAGATTAGGCGTGTCTGGGAAAATTCGTAAATACAATTGTCTTATCAAGGAACCGTCTAAGTAGACCACACAGGTAAAACTTAGGAAATATGGGTATGGTACCTGGAAATATGGGTATGGTAATCTCTCGATGCGAAACGAAGCACGGAGTCTCGCTGTTATCAGTTCGATATGGCGGGGGCGTTGATGCCGACGGTGAAGTCGACCTGCTGCTACGGGGCGGAGTATTTTCAGTCGCTACGTGGGAAAATATCTTACGCTGCTCGCCGTCGGTCGGTTTGCCTTCAGCTCCGTCGTGACGCCTCTCTTTTCGTTCTTGAGCGTTCACAGGCGACTTGAATGCGTGACCTTGCTGGCCTTGTCGGCTGTCGTGGCGGGCTCCATCGTTCTCGCCGTCGACGATAAGAATTTTCCTGCCGGGCTCGTTCGACTTGTTCCCCGGTCTCAGGGGTTTTAGTGTAAACCCACTGGGTCCATTGTCGATCTTGTTCGCCTCGTTTGCTTACAAAAATCCTACTGTCTTTTTCGTGCTCGAATCCCGTCGCGCTTCCGGAATATCGGAATCGACGTCGATTGGCTGGTTTGTGTCTTTCCTCCCCGTGACTGTCATCGATGCTGATTAATGACCAAACTTTCGTTTTCGGTCTTTTACCACGTGACATGCTCACCCCAGCCTCGGTCAACGGTGACGAGATCACGGTAATGGGCGTGAAGCTTTTTCTACATTGTCTTCTCCAATGTCCATTGTTGATCCGATTATACCGATGATCTTGTCTTTTGCCCAAAGAATTTCTGTCCATTATTTGACTTTGCCCCTTTTTGTTACTTTTGCAATTCTGTTTCTTGTCAACAGTCTTTTCTGAGCGTCTTTTGCAATAAACTTCAGGGCTTGTAATAATGTTACAATAGTATCCTTGTTCTCTCTCTCTCTTTACCCTTGCCTCTCTCCTTTCTAAAATATTCACTTCGTTGATTATTCTTCATTCTATTTTAGCTATTCACATAATTTCTATTACAGGGTGATTCAGTCAATTTCTGACCACTTCAGTACTGTGATTTATTGACATTTACTATTTACAAACTTAGCAATTCAGTATGATATTTTAGGCAGTTCGGAGTTTTTATTCCCGTGGAAAAGTCTTGATGATATGCTCAATGTGGCCACCACGAACGTTTTAAACTGCTCCCAGCCAAATGGTGAAGTTGTTCATAACTCTATCCAGGATTTCTGCATCCACACGGGTGCAGCAGTCGACGATGCTTTGTCGCAGCTGGTCTAGAGTTCTTGGTGCTGTAGTGAACACACTGTCTTTAAGGAACCCCCAGATATAAAAATCACATGGGTTTAGGTCAGGACTCGTAGGGGGCCAAAGAAAGCCACCCCCGAATCGATCTGGAAACCTGTTTGAAATGACACGATTTCCGAATTTCTGATTGAGAAAGTCTAGCACTTCATTAGTGGTGTGAGGCCTAGCCCCATCCTGTTGAAACCATTGATGTCGAAGCGGTATACGCCTCCTTCGCAGCTCGGGAATGAAGAAGGTTTCCAACATGTTAAGGTAAGCCTGTGACGTTACGGTGCCCTCAAAAAAAGAACGGACCAATGATGCCTCTTTTGGAAATCGCGCACCAAGCCATAACCTTTCGTGGATGAAGAGGTGACTTATGGATCTCATGAGGGTGCTGGGAACCCCAAAAACGAACGTTGTGTTTATTAACGTCGCTTGACAGATGGAAGAAGGCCTCATCTGACACCCACAGGTTGTCCACAATGTCCTGATTGGCTTCCATTTCTGCTCCAAACTCCATCACAAATTATTGTCGCTTCTGTCTTCCAGTGTCTGTTAACTCCTGATAAACAGGGATCTTATACGGGAACAGGTGTAAATCCTTTCTCAAAATTCGCCACGTCATGGTATATGACAGCCCTTCTGCAATGGATAGGCGGCGAACAGATTTTTTGGTAGGGGAATCGACTAACCTTGTGCGAACATTTTCGACAACTTCGGCCGTTCGAACACGAGCTTCGCTTCCGCCTTTTTTCTTGCCTTTAACACATCGTGTGACATGAAATTGCTTGACAGAATCCATGATTGCTTGCCTGCCTGGTGCGTCTCTACAAGTAAGGAAATTCATAGTCATCCGTACCTTCTTCTATAATATCAATTGAAAGCTTACTCCACCGCTAGGTGTCTTTCCTGAGATTGAGGAATTATTATATCCTGATATAGGTGAAAGGTCATATCAGAGGTATTTAAAAACTAACCAAAGAAAAACTGAAGAAAGGGGAATTTAAATAAGAGAAGAAAAAAAAAAAACCAAAAGCAAACACAAGAAACTAGTGGTTCATTTGGATTAAGATTAAAAATTAAAATGTTAGAAAACAACGGTATGACAAGAAATTCTGGGCTCTAAAAGTGGGGGTCACATTATCCATGAATAATACGGTATTTATTAAATCAGTAAAAATTTAATCGTGATAAATTTATGAGTAATTTAAGTGATTTTTTAAGAGCAAAATATTTTTGTCATTTGTTAACTCAATCATTGCTATACGAGTTCACATTTTGTGTCACTATGTGATATTTGTATGACATTCATTGTCGTATTACTCAGTAACGACTCAAAAGTCAAAGAATGTTTCCCGATTTGTCATAGGTTTCCATCAAAAAAGGACCTGCACGCAAAATGGATAATTGCAATGAAAAGGGACAAGTGGAAACCTTCGAAAGATGCTCGCCTCTGTTCTGATCATTTTAAAAATGAATGTTTCAGGTACAAAATAAATATAAATATTGTACTGATTCCTTTTATCGACGATATACGAGGTACAATCAATAAATAACGAGCCGAAGGATATTTCACAGTAAATAATTACAGTATTTAATGAAACTATAAAAATATTGTCTGCCATTGTTTAGCCATTTATCCTATTATGGCACTAGTTGCAGAATGCAATGCTTTTAGAAATCCTTTGGCTGTTGTTGAACCAGTAATGCACGCACCCTTTGACTTCATTGACCGTTTGCAGGGGAACGGGGAATGGTCAGGATTTCCCACTCAAACTTCTGCAGATGTTCCTGTGTGGCGTAGCTGTCGTGCAAAAAGGATAATACCACGAAAAGGTTTACCCTCTGGAACATCTGCAGAAGTGGGAAGTCCTTAGCCACCTACCTAGAGTCCAGATCTGTCCCCATGTGACTTCCACATCTTCGGTGAACTCAAAAAAAAAAAAACACCTGGACAACGGTTTCAAACAGACGATCGATGAAGTCAAGAAGTGCGTGTGCAAATGGTTCAAACGGCAGCCAAAGGATTTCTAAGAGCATGCCTTTCTGTGTCACAGTGGGATAAATGCCTAAATAATTGCCAACAATACTTTTGAATTTTGTTAAATAATTACTGTTAAATGTCCTTTGCCTCGTTATTTATTGACTGTACTTTAATAGAATAAGATCTATATTGTTCCTTCTCATGAGCTACATACATTTTAGTCATATCACATTTCGTTATCATTGTAGAATATTCAACGGTCGGTATTTTTTAACGGATAATGCAGTGCTTACCAACCTTTCCCACCAACTTGACTGCAACGAAAAGAACAAAGCATAGTAATTGTGTTCAGATTTCTGATCCCAGCACTGTTCCCAGTCCTCACAATAATCTCGATCCTGACGACAATCCTGATCATGAAACAAATCCTGATCCTGACAATCATCCTGAACCTCCTAGAAAAAGAAACAAAACTTCTAATGACTGCACTTCTAATCACATCTATCTTGCAGAAACTATCAACATCATCTGATCATTTTGAAACTCCATCCAACATCTCACATGACCATATATATCCAACATATAGTCCCAGAAAGCGAATTAGATTTTTAAAAACGTGCATAAAAAAAGATAAAAAAGTTAAAGTGTGAAAAAAGAAGGTAGCACGTTGTAAAAGAAAGATCAACTCTCTTCAGCAGGTAATTAATGGTTTAAAAACAAGATTGGGCCCATCTGATTCAATTATTGAGAATTCTTTTAGTGACGTTTTGAAGATGGTACTGCAAGGAAAGATTGGGAAAGAATACTCAGATGAATTTAAACGTTTTGCAATAATATTACAATTTTATTCGAGTAAAGCTTACAACTTCCTTAGACGGCATGTAAAGCTTCCATATCCCAGTTCCATTCGTAGATGGGCTTCCAATATAGCTTGTGAGCCAGACTTCACAGAACAATGTTTCCAAAAACTGAAAATAGAAGTAGTAAAGAAAAAAGATCCTTTATTCGTATGTTTGATGATTGATGAAATGGCTTTAAAAAACAGATTGAATGGGATGGAAAATCTGTTGTTGGTTACTGTCATCTTGGGCATGGCATCATTGAGAATGATGAAGTTCCTGTAGCAACTGGAGCATTAGTGTTCATGGTGATAGCAATTAATGGAATGTGGAAACTCCTTTTAGATTGCTCACTTATTAATGGGATATCTGGCTCTATTTGTGCTAATCTAGTGATACAATATTTGAGAAAAATAGAAAGAGTAGGTGCAAAATGCATTTCTATTGCATGTGACGGTGCATCAAATAACATTTCAATGTTCAAATTCCTGGGAGTACATCTTAATGTCATGGATGATAAATATGAATCATGGATAGAGAACCCATCTAACAAAAACACAAATGTTTATTGTTTTTTGGATGCAGCACACATGATAAAATAATTTCGCAATCTCCTGGGAGAAAAAAATATATTATTCAGTGAGAAAGGATATATCTAATGGGAATATATTGACATGTTATATCAATTACAGGAAAAAGAAGGTTTGCATGCAGCAAATAAGCTATCTGAAAGACATTTAAATTGGCAATCCCAATTTGCTTATCTGAAAACACTTAAAAATTCTTCAGGTAAATACCTACTTGAAACACAAAAAAAAATCCCAATCCTTGGTTTCATTATAAATCTAACAAGCTTAAAGGGTCTGTGTAAAGAATTTTTGTGGAGTGAAAATGATCCCTTGAAATTCTTAACAAGAAAGTTAAGTCAGCTTTTTTTCTCTTGTATCAGAAACAGGAGAGGAAATCATAATAATCCAAGTTCACTCCAGTTCAAGTATGCTTATAGGAAAACACTGTTAGCAACAATTGATCCCTCAAAATTTGGAAATTGTGAGGAAACAGAAACAGAAAATTCCCAAATAGATTTTCCAACACAAAATAATTGCCCAAAACTTGAGAATTCTGAGAATAATTTTTTTATGTCATTTGATCACTGCTATGTAAATGAGTATGAACCCTTGACAGCTTATTGTGACAATGTTCTGGAATATATTGCTGGTTGGGTCATTCGTTCTTTTGTACCCAAGTTAAAATGCAATGACTGCATTAAACTACAAAACATGGGTAAAACTACCTCAAAATCAGTCCTAATTGATATTAAACAGAAGGGAGGGCTAATAAAACCATCGCTTGATGCCATTATATTATGCAAAATTGCAGAAAAGGTTTTTAGAACCACATGTGAAATGCACCTTAAACATGATAAAAATTAATGCTGAAATTGACTAATGCTGCAATTTCATTAGTTGGTGATAAAAAATTGTTTTGGGATTGTCACTTTTTTAATGCTTCTGAATTTGGCATGCAATCCCATTTTGACATTGTGGTTAAGGGATTACTTAAAACTTTTTTTACACTGAGAATTATATATTTATGCATAAAACAAACAATTGCTCAACATGACAAATCTGTAAGGCAGTTGTTTACAAAACTGATATTGTTTAAAGGTCAATAAACATTTAATTCAAGACTGTTCAATAGTAATAAACCATTAATGAATGATATGTTCAAGTACCGAAAGGCTAAATGAATACTGCTACATAAACCATTGAAGAACTGCGTTGTTTATATATTCCACCCGTAAAACTTCTAATTTGTGATTTGTGTATATTTGGAACTAAGGAACTGGTCGTAACGAAGGCGTGCAATCAATACCGCCTAGAGAAAAAGCATGCGCAAGGAAAAATCATACATAGTTACATCACTTACGGTAGGGATAATTTCGGGCTTAATATTGGTTGAAATACGATTTAAAATACCCCACTCCCGTGTATCAAATTAGCGCCAACAATGAGTTAAATAATAAATGAAAAATTGTATTCCTTCGTGACTCGTCATTATGAAATGATAAATATGCAAATTACCTATCCTTTTCTTTTCCAATCCGTTTTCCTATCTGTTCATTCCTTTCATACATTATGAATTCGTCGACAAAACACACAACTCGCTTCTATTGTTTGCAAATAGAAGCGGCGTTTATATGCATTCTGTTCAGCACTTTTCTTCCTTCTAATTGTGAATAAATTTTAAATAAATTGCAACCAACTTTCAATTATGACTAATTTTCTTTTTATAACTTTGGAAGGTATTCCTGCATCCTTTTTCATTGTTTGAAATCGAACGATCGCACGCTAACGGAGCAGACGCGAGCTAACGAACGCGCGCTAGCTCACAACAATGCCTTCGTAACGGCCGAATGTTCCAAGCTAGCGTTAATAATGCTCGAAGAGTCCAAATATTTTATTTATTTATTTATTTATTTATTTATTTATTTATTGACGGAAATACGCATTTACAAAAGAAATATTAAATTTAATCATAAATACAAAACAAAAAAAAAAGGAATAGATCATGATATAAATAAAGCAATGAAATCAGTAATGAAATAAATTAACAAGGATGATTTTACCGCCAAAGCGGAAAAGGGATTTTCGTATTAGAGCATTATACCTTGATCTATAGAATTAACCAACATTTTAAAACACTTTAGAGAAAATATATAAACATGAAAACTAAATTTTAAATTACTATTTAAGTAAACAAATGTATAGAAAGAATTTAAACGAATAAACTTGAAGAACTGAAGGGTTAAATGGAGATTGAAGTTATTCTTTATATATTTGAACAAATAAAAGTTCTATAATTTGTAAGACATTCCCACATAATGTTAAATGAAGTGAGCTTTAATTGCTGGAGCGTTATGTGTAAGCATCTATCATCTTTTCATATTCAATTACTAAAGTGTTTCTACGTGATCATCTACTACTGAAGCAAGCGATAAACTACTACTATTTAGCATTATGTCTCATAGTATTTAGTTTTATATACCATTAAACCAAAGGTAACATATTTCATTTTTAAAACATGTACTACTAAACAATTACGATTACCATTAATTTCTTGTTATATTCACTCATGACACGTTAATACGAGTTGTTTGATATATTACCTCCATATCTTAGCACTGAAACTTCCAGCGTTACCATATGGTACCTTAGGTTACCATTAGGGCACGTGCTACTTAACTATTTCCCACTATCTTTATTTACTTGTTATATTCAGTCATGATACGTTGTTACGAGTTGTTTGATATATTAAATCGTTTCTAATCCCCCAACAATTCATGATCAACAAGATTTTCACATTTAATCCACCCGATTTGCTTCCTCAATAAGGCGCCCATTTGTTCGTCGAAATTATCAAAACAACTGTGTTTCTGTTGCTGGTATAAATTGGTGGGCCCGCGTGCTCGAACATCTGCAGCAAGTTCCAAACCCTGCTTCTTTCAAAAGAAATTTAAAGCCCTTTCCTAATACATTCAGCCACTCATCTTCCCTCTACACCCAACCTTAATTAACTTTTTTTTTTGCCAATTTATTACAATTGAGATTGCATTAATTTATTTATATATATTGTGATACTTTTTTGATGATATTAAATTTTTCTAATTAATGATTTGCAACTTTATATATATATTATATATTCATTAATTAAACAATCCTGCACTTCTAACAACTGACACTAATCCCTAATTATTATGTATTTTTAAATTTATTTTTTATATATATATATATTTTAAATTTCACTCTGCATTTATTGTACTACTTCAATTTTGTAATTTGTATCATGGAGCCCTCTAAGACCTAACTTGTCGGGTTATAACCATACGGGTCTTAGACGAGCTCCGATGTATTATACCTAACTAATAAATAAATAAATAAATAAATAAATAAATAAATAAATATCTTATCATTGAAAATTCCAATGGTACCATATGGTACAATTAGGCACTTGCTGGTAAACAAATTACCACTATCATTATTTACGCGTTATATTCATTCTTGATACATCCTTACACGTACACGTGCCACTAGACCAATATCTGCTATCAGTAGTTACTCTTATATATTCGTTCATGAGACGTCTTGACGATTTATTTTATATATTAGATGCCATATCTGGTTAAAGGAAATTTTTTAGGGGGCATCGTAATGTTATCATTAGAACACGTGCCATTAGAGCATATACTTATTCCGGCTATCTCACGTTCGTACATGTTCGTGCTCGTCCCATATTAATGGATTGGTGAAAACAGAGTGTGAAAAAGTTTTCAAGTTATCGTAATAAATAATAAGCTCCCTATGAATAATAAAATTCTTTTGATTTAGAATCCGTTCTGCCCTTTCATTAATCGTCAATCACGTGCATCTTGTACGCGCACCACCTCATTAACGTTTATAGCAGAGCCGAACCTATATATTCATTACGCGTTTTCCCTAATGCAATTGTACTGATTTCGGCCATCTTCGAACTAAATATATCAATTGACTAAACAGTATTTCATAACGTTATATTCGTTCTTGGCTCATCGTTACGAGGGATTTGATATATTACTTACTATATCTTAACATGGAAAATTTTCGGGGGGTATCATAATAGTACAATTAGAGCGCGTGACACTGTACCGATTTCGACTATCTTCGAACTCGTCCGTGCCATTTCCAATATCTATCAATTGGTGAAAACAGATTTTTAAAATCTTTCATACTTTCCGAGAAAATCGAATTACGGACGGACGGACGGTCAGACAAGGCCAAAGAAAAAGCACCTTTTGGTACGTAATAAAACATTAATGAATGATATAATCAAGTACCGAAAGGCTAACTGAATACTGCTACATAAACCATTGAAGAACTGCGCTGTTTATATATTCCACCCGTAAAACTTCTAATTTGTATTTGGTGTGTATTTGAAATGAAGGAACTGGTTGTAACGGAGGCGTGTGCAATCAATACCGTCTAGAGAGAAAGCATGCGCAAGAAAAAATCATACATTGTTACATCACCTACGGTAGCAACAATTTCGGGCTTAATATTGGTGGAAATACTATTTACAAAACCCCACCCCCGTGCATCAAATTAGCGCCAACAATGAGTGAAATATTAAATGGAAAATTAAGTTGTTTTCGTTCGTGACTAGTCATTATGAAATGATAGATATGCAAATTGCCCACCTTTTCCTTTTACAATCCGTTTTCCTATCCGTTCATTCCTTTCACACGTTATGAATTCGTCGAAAAAACGCACAACTCGCTTCCATGGTTTGCAAATAGATGCGACGTTTATATGCATTCTGTTCAGCACTTTTCTTCCCTGTTATTGTGAATAAATTTTGAATAAATTTCAACCAACTTTTAATTATGACTAATTTTCTTTTTATAACTTTCGAAAGTATTCCTACATCGTTTTTAATTGTTTGAAATCGAACGACCGCACGCTATCGAAGCTGACGCGAGTAACGAACACGCGCAAGCTAACGAAGTGTGTGTGTGCTACAACAATGCCTTCGTAGGGGGCGAATGTTCCAAGCTAGCGTTAACCATGCTCGAAGAATCCAAATATTTTATTTTATTTATTGGTTGAAATACCCATTTAGAAAAGAAATATTAAATATAATCATAAATACAAAACAAAAAAAGAGGAAATGATAGTGATATAAACAAAGCAATGAAATCACTAACGAAATAAATTAACAAGAATGATTTTACCGCCAAAGCGGAGATAAAGGGAGCACATTTTCGTATTATAGCGTCTTACATTGATATATAGAATTAACCAACATTTTAAAACACTTTAGAGAAAATATATAAACATTAAACCTAAATTTTAAATTACTATTTAAGTAAACAAATGCATAGAAAGTATTTAAACGAATAAACACTGAAGAGCTGAAGGGTTAAATGGAGAGTGAAGTTATTTATATACTTGAACATATAAAAGCTCTATAATCTGTAAGACATTCCCACATAATGTTAAACGAAGTGAGCCTTAATTGCTTAAGCGTTATGTGTAACTATCTATCATCTTTTCATATTCAATTACTAAAGGGTTTCTACGTGATCATCTACTATTGAAGCAAGCGATTAAATACTACTGTTTAGCATTATGTCTTACAGTATTTAGTTTTATATACCATTT
>JAHWFO010060497.1:0-12659 GCA_023313115.1 Rhysida immarginata
TTCCTTCGGAAGGGCAGTAAAGCCGTTGGTCCCGTGTAGTCGTTTGCCGGCTGCACGTTAAAGAACCCTTGCGAGGCAAAATTTGCGGCCCCTATAACGCCGTCCTGAAATGACCATGGCAGTTGAAAAGGACGTTAATATCAAACAAACCAACCAAACCAATATCACATAACTTAGGGATTGCCCGGTGTCTCGATAGAACCCTTGCAATAATTGACTGTTCGAACTCAACAAACGTTTATCACTCAGATACTGTGACATTTTGTATGCATAGCACCAAGAAGGATATACGAATATTAATGGTAGACCAATGGAATTCGTTCGCCTACATCAGCTAGTTTCTTAACATGACGAAGCATCAGAAACAGCAGCATCTTTTTAAAATGAGTGCAAATTTGTTTGTTAGCTAGCAAAGTCGGATATTTTTTAAGTATGCGAATACATAAAAGTCTTCCAGAGATTAATAAATGAAAGATTATAAACAAGAAAGAGTTTTCAAAGCCTAGGATCAAACCTTCTTAGATTCTGCAAATTTCTTTTTCTGTTTTTCAGCTTTAATTTTTTATGAGCAATATGACTTATTACTCAGCTACAAAAACATTTTTCCCCCGTCAGGAGCTAACTCTAAGGCTCTTACTCTTTT
Source organism: Rhysida immarginata (assembly GCA_023313115.1). NCBI lineage: Eukaryota > Metazoa > Arthropoda > Chilopoda > Scolopendromorpha > Scolopendridae > Rhysida > Rhysida immarginata. The sequence goes on from JAHWFO010060497.1 coordinate 644, forward strand.
TTCAGGCCACCTAGTAGGAAAAGAAAATGTCTGATCATTTATTGGCTAAACTAAGTACCCTATTTTGGGACCTTTGCGACGAAATGAAACGTAAAATTAGGGCGCATCTACAGCGAATGCCTTCCCTCAGCGAAATCGCTGTTGCATTAAAAAGGAGTGAATGGCTATTCCACAATTATATTATCCACAAAGTATCAATTTATACATTAAAAGTATAGCTGAATTACTTAATTCTGTTGCTGGTTGGCATGTTTGCGTATGATGATAAAATTATGCGTGAGAAATCGACCTGCTGATTACAGTGCTGTACGATCTTACGATCACCAATGTAAACTAACCAGAAGTCACAGTATATGGGTTTCCTGCATCATTTCTCAGGATTCCATACATTTTTGAAACACCAAAAAGAGCAGTAAATTGCCAATACTATGAGCTATTAAAACTTTTATCCTAACTATTTACAATTAGATTATAATAATGTGTCCTTCAACCAATCTCCTATTCATCGATTTGCACAGGATGTTGATAAATAGCAGACTTCTACTTACAGACATTCAGTCTAGAGTTTATTTCAAGCTTTAGCGCCACAATGGATCAATGCTTAAATGTCTCTTTTATACCATTTACTTTGAAATATCATAAATAAATTTATTTTCTTATAACCTTGCTATCTAATGCAGGTCATCATGTACTGTTGAAATTCTTTGAGCTAATTGTCGTTGACCTTAACGAACTCCACTGGGTTATCCTTAACCTTGAACTATCCGTTAGAGAAAACAGAATTCGGAAATTTTATTTCCCGTTCATACGTTTTGACAGATGCGGATGGACAGACGAATCATTATTTAATAATGATCTTGCAGACGAACTGGGGAATCAGTAATTTGTTTAGAGGAGAGATTACAATATATCTCGTCATCTTCTGGAACAAATGTAAGGGATTGCCTTTACTTTTTGAATAGTAGACTTTTACTATTCAGTATCAAAACTTTACAACCGGAAAATTTGAAAAAATATTATCCACGAAATCTTGCTGATACAGTACCATGTCTTAATATCGAAACAAACTAAATAACATGGCGAGATTATGATATGTAAGATCCATAACCTAACGAAATAATTCCAGGAATAAGCTTATTTAAAATAAAGACCGTATACATTGAACTTGTATATTCTCCGAGTAGTATACACTTTTGCTAGAATAATTATGCTTATATTATTTTAATTAGGTCATTCACTTAAAAAAATGTCAAATGTATTTTCAAAGCGTCGTTTTTTGACAATCGTGTCACTGAATATCTGAAAAAGGAATTCGACAATATTCATCCAGCGAATGGTGATTAACTCTTGACAGAAGTACGTCACTTCTCTTCTGATAGATTTAGCTCATGCAAGGAAGCACTAAAAAGCTTAAAAAAATTGAGACGAGAGAAAATGCTAGGATAAATTTGCTAGTTTCAAAACTCCTAAGACGTTCATATTTTGTTTCCCTCACCTAGTAAATGGCATTGTCTAATCGCTTATTAGACAAATTTATAGCAGTAAGATTTCCGGTATGATTACCATTCTAATATATTGTATCTCTGTTTAATTAAATAACTTAATAATTTAACTTCTTTTAATGACCAATTTCTAATAATCTGAAATTTCTTATTTTTTTCTCACAGCGAAGATTATTACGAAGAATCAACTGAAACGGAATAGCTTAACGAAATTGAAGTCGAATTAATACATACAGTATTCAACTCTGAAGCATTATTTCCTATACATTCTCCTAACTCATTAAAAAGTATTAACACATTTTTAATTATATTTATTAAAAAGCAAATGAAATTTAATAAAACAGTTTTTAACCGCAGCTTGTTTATTATTATTATTTTTTTTTTTTTTTGGATTTACACAACAAATCTTACTTACAAAATAGAGACTGCATATGAAGGAAAAATGACAATTCCACGCCACAGTTCCTTCTTATTTTTTCATACACAATGAAGAATATAGTAAAAAAAAAACTTTTTTTTAGAAAAACACCAAAAACATCAATTGAAAATGGATCTTCAGGAATTTTTTCACTCCATATTCTGAGTATTAATTATACCTCTGTATTTAATTACCAAAAACAGTCTCATATTCATCAATTTTTTGTCACAGTCGGCATATGATCTTCTCACTTATTCGAATACATTTTTATGCAAATGGCAATTGAAGAACCAACCCGAAAACGTAGTCTTCTATCCTAGAGCCCTAGTATCACATAACGAAGTCACATAACCTATTCACTAAATCAAATTTCAATTCACAAGTCAGATGTGTCTAAGCGATACCCTAGTATTTTCTCCATAGTCTTCAGTATATACGATGATAATCTGAGTAGATAATAGCCATGGCGAATTTACCTCTCTAGATTTCATTTCAAATTCTAAGGTAAGCTTCTACTATAACCAATTTAAAAAGTGGTACTTTTAGAAATACTAAATTATGCCGGGTTAATATACCAAAAAAGATCATACTATTTATGACAATTCAATCTTTTATTCAATTATAAGCATTGCTTGAGGTAATTCAGCTTTCATTTTTGAAGGGGTGTCGTTAAGACTATACCCTGCATTATAAAATTAATGTGGTCGTGCCGGAAGAAATGGGAAATTGATGAGTGTAAAGTGATAACGCTAAGAGACTTGAACAACATACATTAAACAAGTAAAAATATTTAATATTGACTTTTAGGAATTTCATACATTATATAATTCAAGATCAATAAATATAATTATAATTTGAGGAGTTGATAGGAGTCGATTGTATTGCTTTAAGTTGAAACTCAATGGTTATCGATTATAAAAAGAGTTCAATTCTTACGTTAGGGCTGATTGGGCAGGATAGCTTGAAGACAGATTTAATTTGAAGAAATAATGCTTCTGTATTAGAGTTCATATTCCTCGCTGGCTTGTGGAAGAACGTCCAATCAGTCAATACGGATAAAAACAGTCAAGTCGTTAAGATATTCTGCTAATAGATGTGGCATTCACGGAGCTATTTTATATTGCCTCATCGTTGCTGCCTAAAAAGAACACACTCTCCCAATAATAGATTTGATATTTCTCCTTGGCTCGTGAACAACAATTATTTTGAAATATATTCTTGAACCTTGATGCTAACATTTGTAAGAACGAAAACGAAACTAGTTAGTTGAATATTATCGCTATCTATATGTCAATGAAAATGTCAAAATGAAAAAATTATTATCATTGTTACAACAATTTTATTATTTATATTTATTAGACTACTATTTATAATTGCTGCCGCATTAGTTATTATTGATGGTAGTAACCTATCAGGATCTTTAGATTTTAGGTTTTGCATTTACTGTATCAAATTCACTTAAATGTACTCCTAAAACATTGTGTTAATAAAATGTTAATTATACGATATCATCAGAGTTTTGTTTGGATTTTGTTAAGTTTACAAATTGAAGTACCACTTCTTTGGTGCAGGATATAAAATTACCAAATGATATACTTGGAATCCTAACAGCAATGAATATGAATGAAAAACTCTTTCATTTTAGGTTATTTCTTGGTTTCTCGCTTGAACACCTTTTCTATTTAGCAAACACATTTTCTATTTAGAAAAATAACCTATTACCAGAAAGAAATTAAAAATTTTTTGCCTAGGGCAGATGCTTTCGCAACGATGCCGCTCGTTTTTCTAAAGAAAACGAGGCTATCTCCAGAGTTTAACTTATTTCACGCAATCGGTCTTTGACAAGGAGGGGAGTGAGATTAAAAATATCCAGATTTTGATATGGAAAACAAAAGCGCCTGACTTCTATAATTATAGAAATAGGAGCTAGTGCTCATTGTCGCCGCCACCGTCTGATCGACTCGCAAAGGGAGGGAGAATGGGGGTAAAAACATTTTTTTCATCGTCGTTTAGTTTAATGGGTCACGGTGAGCCAGAAGGGAAACGCCTTCGCGTCTTAACACCTGCTCTGCCACCGTATCCAAAGGGAAAGATACACACTCAGGTACACGCAAGAATATGATATTTAGTATAAAAAAAGTTACTTTCATCAACAGGTAGTACCATTCACAGGGAAAATACTGGTTCAGACAGAGGAGAAAACGAAGATGTTCGTTATCCCGCAGGGAATCTCCACCACTTTCCTTTTGGCGTAGATGTTTACAACACTTTCGAGCTGAGGAAGCAAAAAAAATTTTGCGAACGTTTTACCCTGGTTTTCTTCTCTAAGGAATTCATTAAAAAAGTAAAACAGTGGTAGAATTCATTTTAATATAGGGAAAATAGAAAAAAAAAACATTACCCATCTTAAAGGGGGGAAAATTCTGAAGTTGTTCTGGTAAGAATAAAAAATATATAAATAAAAAAAAAGCAAAACCAGGTAAAATATAAGGAAAATATTTTCGCTTTTCACTTCTACTTTTTAAAATATTATTCATTAAATATAAATTGAAAAATGAATTATTAAATCTTTAATAAAATGAACATTAGACATAGTATTTGTAACTTTAAGTTTTCTTAATAATTGAAGCAAAGATCGGATGGAATAGATGGAATTAATTTAAAGTGCTTTCATGAACATAAATCCATTTATTAATATTTGGGATAAAATACCGGATATTTAAAGTTTTAATAATTTTATGTTTCTAAAATTTTGAAATATGCTTCATAAATGAAAACAATTTTTTAGTCACTGAAGACCTAGAAGAAAGTAAATGAAATTTGATAAACAGCTTTACTTCTTAAATTTAATTCATGCTACTTAAGTGATCGAAATTTATGAATAAATAAGAAAACACGTTTAACTTTTCAAGCCAGTACGCACATAATTAAATGAGCAGCATAGGATCACAGCTAAATAACTTGCCTCCTAAATCCTTTAAAAGAAAAAAAAGGAAAACATAAAAAAATCCATTAAATTTAAATCTATTCTTCAATCCTAATTACAAAAGTTCAAAATTTAACTGCAAAATCTCCATGTAATTACTGCTGCGAGGGAGATGGTTAAGCCAATCCAAAGAAATACCCCAGAAAACGGGAGTCAAATGCCCGAGTTATTCAAATGAGCGTTGCTTCTACAAAAATTCGGACCATTTGCTTAAAGAAACATTAAACTCAAAACTGTCATTAGCAGCATCTGGGGGCATTTCTTCAATATTGCCACTGATAATGGAGATGGAAAATGATGGCGGGCGAAGTCAAAGACCGGAAATTGGGTGAGCATCCTCATGAATAAAGAGAGAAGACTTCCTCCAAGATAATGGAGTCGTCTTGACACAGGGTCAGTCTGGATAGAATTCCAACGTCGTCAACTTCCATTATTCGAAACCTTATTGGCTGAATGAAGCCGGGAATAGGAAAACAAACGCCTTCCAACCGGTTATCAATGACAGCTAAAGGTTTTTATTCCCACCATTAATCTTACTAATCCTTGATAAAACAGTCACTATAATATTATTTTAATTAGATTAATGACACTGACATAATTAAATTCAGTTAAACTAAACCATTTCAGTAAAGCATAAGGAAACAAAAAACAACAACGATTTCATGTATCCTGAAGAGAATGCTAATAGGTTAAGTTCATAAGTGATACAAAATTAGTAATCCCTCTTCTTATATTCAAAAATAAAGTGGTTAAAGCCGCCGAAATATTTTTGCCTGCGGTTTTTTGGAGCCGAAATGAATATTATGGTTCTTTGTAATTATTCAATTCCAGATGGACAATTGTATACGTGATTAAGTTTCCATAAGTCATTAAAACTGATATAAAATTGCATTTGCTATATTGCTAATGCCTACAGTAAGTGTGCAAATATGGGTTTTAGAAAGAAGAAGCCCAATCTATTCAAGCTTGTCCTATTTTTGATTAATTGCGTTAAACTGAATCGACTGAGCAATTCTAATTGCTTTTCAAAATAATTAATTTTAAGACGAGTTCAATAAACAACTGCTATAAGCAAAGGTTTTTTAAACTAAAATCAAGCACTAGTATAAGTGAAAAATCATTGAATTAAAATTGCTCAGTATTCTGATGAAAATACTGGAGAACCTAAATTTATAGGCATTACATAATATGAGTTACAAGGCAAATAGCCGCACCTTCAATAAACCATGTAACTATTTAAACTATTGCCTTTATCAATTAAAAATGCCTAAGCTTCCAGTTCGCAAGTGATCGAGTGACACAAGTATTTTGTGTGTGTGTCTGTGAAAAAGTAAGTGAGGCGAGGCGATCATGTCGAAGTGGTCAGGTGAGCCGTCAGTGGCCGCAGGTGGGGAAGAGAGTCAGGGTTATTTTGGCTCCACCCTCCGATCCCTTTCTCCATTGACTCGAAACGGGGAGAGGGAGGGAAGGGGAGGAGAGAAAATAAAGGAACTGAAGGAAAATGAGAAATTAAAAAAATTGCCTCAAATTTAAATATAAAAAAAGAACGAGAGAGAAAAGAAAGACTTTTTTAAAAAAAAAAGCGTCCCGCTCTCTGTTATCTAGTTGTTGTAGTTGGTGGAGCGGAATAGCGCAGGCGCTCTCGGCAACAGGTGGAAGGAGAACGGAAGAGAAAAAAGTTGAGAGACCAAACAGGAAGAGATTGGCAACTAAGGAACCACCACCAGAAGAATAGTTATCTTGGAATAGAAGGCGATTGAAAGGGAAAATTCCACATGGATACTCTGCGAGTCTTGTGCATTTGCATCGGCCTAGCCATAGGTGAGTCAATAGAACTTATAGGGAAATTACCTGAAGACATGCGGCCCAATCACGAATTTCCAGGAATTCAAATAAAATTGGTGCCTAATTTCTCCTCTACGCTATTTTCAGAGAAATTCCTCTTACAAAAGGAGACTGACCACACAATTTTTCCTTCCCTTAACCTTTTTCATTTTTTGTCAATATGTTAGATAGAATAAGCACATGAGCAACGAGCTTTTTCATCTTTTTTGTACTTTTCTCTTTATTGCAAGTTCCTTATTTTGTTCAGTATTGATTTTTATTTGCTCTTTATTCTCTGAAATAAACCTAAGTTAAAACGTTTATTTTAAAAAGGCCGCTGTGAATTTGTCAATTTTAATTCTCATTAAAACAAATCTTTATTTTTAATTACATCCACATGGATTGATATTTTCACATTGGTCAAATCGCTTAATGTTGTTATAAACAACTTGCTAATCAGTTTTTCAGACCGAATTATATTCATAAAAATCCACCATTTCTCGATTGAAATTGCTTCTGAAACATTCAATTAACCATGAAAAGGAAATAAGGTTAATTCTTGAATCTACTATTAAATTTTTTAGAGTGGATGAAAATTAATTGAAATTTGACTGATAACATTTGTTAATATGCCAAATAAGTTCGAGCTAAATTCAAATGAGATGGTTAAAGGTATTGGCATGGTCTCAATTCTCCGGAGTCATTTGATTCAGGGGGAATGAAACTTCGTCCTTTAAGAGGACTGGACCACAAAAGCGAGCATTTTTCTTCACAAGATTTGTTTTTCTTTAACCATTTTCATCCATTTTATTTTGGAATGATCTTGAAAAACATCATTATGGGTCATCTGTGTGCCACATGACCTCGGATGATCTTGAAAAATTCTTTATCTTATTTCGAAATCTTATAATTCCACAATTTTTGCTGAAGAATGTTATTTTCAAGGGAAGAGACAAACGATTTACATTTGTTCTTTCTTTCGGATCAAAGAGAATCACTATCACCCTCCCAAGACTTCCTTGGCGTAATAATCTTTGATAAGAATCACATCCGAATAATGTATTCTTCCCATGAAAGTTATTAAATTATTCAAAGACCTTCCAATGGACGGGGGGAGGGTGATCTTACATTTTGTGTGCAGATTTTAACTTATGAATATGGATATCAATAACTTTTAATTAAACATCATTTAAATTTGGTACGTTAAATTTTTCGGGAAAATATAATTTAGATAATGTAGTTTATGACAAAATTTTAAAATTACGAACTAAGAAAAAGAAAGTTTTCTTTGTAATAGAATTCACGGAGAAAGTACAATTAATTTCGTTTAAATTGTAAATAAAATAAAAGAGTTTAAAGAATTATTTAACACGATACAAAGTTATTGTATTAAAAATTATTCATAAATAAAAGAACTGAAAGCATTGTTTTATTTTCGAATCGAACTGCGGGGAGAGTGAGTATGTCACTTTTAAGTAAATTAACCGCGTTTAAAAAAATCTTTAATCTCTACATTTGACGAAAGTATAATTTAATCAATGTTTAAAAACACAATGCCAAAATCACATTTGTACACGTTTCAAAACCACGTTCTTCCTCAAACCTAAAATCAGAATTTGTTTGCATTTTATTTCTTTATAATTTATATAAAAATACTATAATAGAATGAATAACAAAGAAATAACGGTGTTGCTCACTTCATTATTTTTTTCATGATGTCCATACTGTTTAGTATCACTGAATATTTAAAAAATAAAGAAACAGGTCCAGGAAAAGTGATACGGTAAACTATTTTTTAATGCCGACGCGTTTCGATATTACATCATTATCACAGGCAAAACAGTTTTAAACTAGTAACCATTTTGCCTGTGATAATGATGTAATATCGAACGCGTGGGCATTGAAAAATAGTTTACCGTATCACGTTTCCTGGATCTGTTTCTTTTTTTTTATTATTATTTTTTGTTGATGATGAGACCAATATAAGCATATAAAAGTAAAACTGCAACTTTCAAAACATAAATTGACATGGTTAAAAGGTATACTAATAATTTTACATTTTGTTTTAAAAATTTATTTTATTTAAATGTATTTGATGATGTTTGTACTTTTAAATTTAAGCGCACGAAATATTAGAATTGAACAGCTCTAATTCCTTACTATTACTATAATAATAATAATATATTACAGCCTTCAAGAAACACCAAAATAAACTGCTAGAAAAAAATTGCCAATAACAATAAGATTATAAAACAAAACAGAATATACGAATATTCAGAATAATTAAAAACACTCTGATTAGAATGGAAATCTGATTAATGCTGTAATGAACTATTTATGAATATAACAATTGGAATAGAGTTCTGAAAAAGAGGAGTCTACTGTAAATACATTCTCTATGAGAGTTCTACAATATGAGAGTTCTACAGTTCTGCAATTTTTATAAATATTTTAGTATGAAAAAAGCAATTATTACAAAATCTGCTCTATAACAGTTTTAATTTTATATTTTTGTTATGGCTTCCTGTTGATCTTACCGCAAATAAAGATTTCCCATACATATTTTGCGAGTTGATTATTTGATGGTCTAGAAATCGAGAGTTGCTTCCTTGCATGTTAGAATATTTTTAAATGTTTGCCTTAGTTATAGTTGTGTCTTCCCAATATCTCAATAAAAATATCTCAATAGGATCGTCATTTTTAGGATTTCTTCCTTTTTACAAACCAAAACACTTTCTTCAGTATAATTTTTATTGGAATACTAACTTGATTAAAAATTAATCTGGACTTCATTTAAATGCCTTAAGGAATAACCATAGAAATTTCATGTTAACTTATCAGTCAAACCAGTTGGTTTTTTATGTCAATGCAGTTAAGAGGCCGTTAATTAAAGTATCTTTTTAAAAAAAACAAACCAGAGCAGATAATAAAAGCCACCTTTTTCTGTCGTCTCCTCCTCCTCCAGTTAACCTTTGAAACATTTTCTCTCATTATTTTTTTCCCTTGTCGTTTCTCCTTTAGCCGGTTTCCACCAAGGATGTTGGGCCATCAACTCGTGTCCCGAGCCCGAGGGCGTACAGGTCTACGAGGACGCCATCGCATGCGACATGTTCTACTTATGCGTCAACGGGACTCTGACGTTCGAGACCTGTCCTAATGGTCTGCTCTTCGACCGGGGCCTCGGTGCCATCGCCCACTTCTGCCGCTACGAATGGGAAGTGGACTGCGGTGACCGCAAAGAAAGGGGTGAGTCCTCTACGAAAAACAAACGTTATGTTTAATGGCCTATTACTGTTGTTTAAATTTTTTTGGAAGTTATAGCTATTTTTGCAAAAACAAAATAAATTGAAACCAAAAAAATAATGATAATCGTCAATGAAATAAAACTCGTTAATTCGATGTCATTGCCGGCAGGTCCTTCAGGAAGGTTTTAGCTTCCTAATGAAAAGCGCGGGGGGGGGGGGGGGATATTGGCAATGGCAATCCTTTTAGAACTATTAGTGAATCTTTAAAACGATTATTTATTTTATATTTCAAAGTAATCAAGTGCTCGAATAGTGGAATTATTAACTGCACAAGGTTTTAATGTTTCGATAATTTTCATAGTTTTTCTTTATTTTAAAAACACAGCAGAATTTGTAATTTACATAATGATGTTATGATAAGAGCATAATCTTCTATAATTTTGAACATATCTGGAAAAAATAAGTAAATTTGTCACAGTAAACAATCTTTAGCTGACTTCAAATTACCATCTTTTCATACCTGAAATAGATTTCAAATTACTTCTGGGGTTATTTGAAGTTACCCCTCCAAGAATTATTTATGTTTACAGTCATTAACAAAATTATAAACTCACATTTTGCACAAAACTTTAATGAAATAAAGAAAAGAAATTACTTTACAAACTTGATGGACATGTATTCAACTATCGAATGAACACTAAACCTTGTTTGTGTCTGTTTTGTATTCGTAAAATTCCCAAAAATTGGAGAAAAACAAAAAAAAGATGTACATTTAGCTTGGCCAAAATTATAAATTCACCCTGAATAAAATGCTTCTGTTCACTTTATATGCATAAATGAATTTAAGCATTTTAAAATAAAATTAGGAATAACAGATTATTTGACTCTGTGTGTAACTGCTTGGTTTTGTGTTTTCACAATGTCACGAGGGACTGAACTGAAGGAAGAAGAAATCTTGGATGCTGCATGGTCCGAGATGTCCTAAAGATAAATTGCAGCTCACATAAAGAGATCTCATTGTGTGTCAGAGATCTTGCAAGAGGACTTGGTGGAAAAGTGATAAAGCGATCTGGTAGAAAGAAAATTCTGAACTCCCAAACTGATTCTTATGTTTGTCGCCTTGCAACTGAGTGAAATCTTTCTGCTGTCGATGTTGTTGATGTTCTTGACCTGGACCGTTTTCACCAACTGTTTCTCGTGTACTACAGAGATGTCTACTTGTAAAGATTAGAAGGAAACTCCCCTTGAAACAAGTTCATAATATCGTAAGAATGAACTTTGCTAAAGAAAAAAAATGTCTTGGACTCACGAATGATATGGAATGATTTTTCTTCGGATGCAAAGAGATTTAATCTAGACGGCACTGGTGGATGGTATGCCTACTGGCATGATTTATGAAAAGAAATGAAGATTCAAATTGAGTCGTCAAATGAAAGAGGTTCAATTACGGTTTGGAGCTCGTTTTTCTCTACGGGTAAAAGTGATCTGGTAATGATTGATAGTCGGATCAATTTTTTGAGCTTCTAAATCAAAAAATTGGAGCTAATGCTGAGATCCTTGGTGGAAAAAAATGAATTCCAACAATGCTCCCTGCCACATTTTAAACTTAATGAAAACATGATTTTATGAAAATCATATAACGTTTTAGCCTGGCCAGCATGTTCCCCAGACCTCAATCCCCTTCTGGAGACAGCTTGCACGCCAGACTTAGAAAGAATACAGGTGGTTTCAAACTATTCAGGAATGAATTTCTGTGAATTATGAATGACTGAGAAATAATTTCAGAATCCTTCAGAATAATTACAGTTGAATACTTTCATTTCCTTCTTGATGCAATGCCAAACAGAATTTTGAAGTTATCAGAAATAATGGAGATCCCACAAAGTACTAAATGAGTGGAATCACTTTGTTTTGTAGATTAAATTTATAATTCGGACAAAGCTGAATGTCCACCTTTTTTGTGTTTTTTTCCAATTTTTGAAAAATTTATGAATACAAAAAAATCACAAGTTTTAGTGGTCAAGTACTTTTTAGTTGAATA
>JAHWFO010060546.1:0-12844 GCA_023313115.1 Rhysida immarginata
TCAGTAAAGCACTGTATAAAGAAAGTATGGACAATCATTGTTGCAGGCAGCCATTTTAACTCCTATTTCATTCCTGTTTTTTATGATAATTGTTTCTTGTTTTGCGATAAATTCAAACTTGTAGATTGAACACTTCCTTTTTGACAAAATTTGAGAAAAATATGCCTCTGAAGTTTGAATTTGCTGCAAAAGACGACAAAACATCATATGAAATAGGAGTCAAAATGGCTGCCTGCAACAATGAATTGTCAGTAAAAACAGCAATCCAATTGTTGACTCCAACAAAGGAATTCGCGTGAGTACACAGACCAGAGGATTAAAAGACCATGTTATTATTATGGTTGTAGTTATGTGAATCAAACGGGGAGTTTGCGCCCCCCCCCCCCCAAATAAAGAAGTAGAAGGCATGAGAGCTTATAGAGCTCGTAAACGAACTGAAGAAGCAATTCCAAACAACAACAACAACTAAAAAAAAAAAAAAAAAGAAAAAAAGAAAACAAACAAACAACAACAACAAAAAAAAATCCTAAAACGGAAACTAAAAAATCTATAGGTTGCGTACGAAATTTTCGAGCTGGTAAAGGATAGAAGTTGGAATCAAACCCGCCATATACATGTGCTAAAAGGCAAAAAACAAAAAATAACGTAAATAAACCACATAGCACCCCGCAACAAAAGTAATTTTAATAAAATAAATCAAAGCGGTGATGAGCAGTGGATATGTGCAGTCGGTCTTTTGGTGTTGCCATTTTTTTCGGATTTTTTGAATTTGACTTCAGATTCGGATAGACCATCGAAAATTAAAATAGGAATGTCTCCATGATGGACCTTCCGTCTCTTTGCCTTCATCGATAACACTGACAAGGAGACTCTACGTACTCTGCCTCACCGATTTTGATAAAATAAATTCTCCGAGTAGCTTTTACCTAATTAAAGACACATGCAAAGCCATTCGACGCACTTCTCAAAATTTTTCGAGAAAAAAATTTCATAAAGTTTGTTATAATTGCCTATACTTTATAAATGCTCGAATTGTAGCATAGATTTTCATCGTGTTCAGGTGGACTAGTAGTAAAACAAGCGTTCTATTTTGTAGATACGGGTTCAAATCCCGTCTTCGATATTTTTTTTTCTCTTGGTAAATTTTTTTAACATTTATGGGAATGTGTAATTCATTTACTAAATATATTTCCTATTTTCCAATTTTCACCATCATTTTCTTTATAAAAGGCATATACGAATTCTTATAATTAATGATCCGCAGTGATAAATGAGCATTTAAAAGGAAAAGTTTACTTATCCACATTTAATTATTTTTATAAATTTTGCAACTTTTGACATTTAACTCATACAAAGATTAAGTAATTGCACCATGTACTTACTAAATATAATGCATCATTTTGGTATCTATAATTTATCAATCACCCTTCATTAACGTTTTTAAATAGCATATTAGCTATCAAATTACGATTTCTTATTTCTAGGAACAGAAGTTAACTATTATATTAACCTGTCTGTCTTTACCTACAAGTGAATTGTAACTTCTTTTGTGTTTTTTTTTGGTCGCACTACAACTCGACACCGGAGTTTCCACTGTAGCAGGCTTGATTGCAGAATACTGTCGGGTATTCCTGACCAGAACTCTTATAGTGTTTTCCATAAGCCATCCACGGTTCGAGGTCGCCTTTCACAAAGTTCCCTTTTCAAAACACCAAAACTGCAGATATCCATTGGCGACGCATCAGGTGACTTGAGGGTATGTCCGTAAATTGTATAGCGCGAATTTCGGTTTCCTGCTCCATCCTGCTCATGTAGGCAACCGTTGACTTAGCCATATGACTGGACGCTTTGTCTTGATGAATCCACACACATCTAGCCTCTGTACCATAGAGAGTTGGGATTTCCTGGCGGTAAATGGGTTCTAGGGTATGCCGCATTAATTTCCACGTTCTTTTGCCTTTGTAACAGTACCCGGCGACTATCATAAATCCTCGTGGAAAACTTAAACGACATTGACGGACCCAATCATAACGCCGTTTTCCGTACTTAGGACGATAAAATATTGCACGAGGTTTGTTTGTATCGCACAGGTAAACCCATACTTCACCCAAAGTAACAACAAACCGCCATTTATCACCTGCTAAATAACGTTCGTAGAGCTTCCTGCAGTTGGTCTTTCTCTCGGCCACATGACACAGGCGAAACCTGTGAAATTTTGGCTTCAGACGCTTTACAAGCTGCAAATCCTGGAAGATTATGCGACTTACTGTAGCCTGGGAGACTCCTGCATGTCGTGCTATTGCCCTGGTGTTGCCTGTGATCCTTCACCTATTTCACCACCTCGAAACGTGGATGGCTTATGGAAAGCAGTAAAGGAGGTATGGTCAGGAATACCCGACAGTACTCTGCAATCAAGCCTGCTATAGTGGAAACTTCGGTGCCGAGCAGTAGTGCAAAGACAGGGCTTCAAATCGAGCATCGTCAATCATGGAAAAAAGGTCTTCTGAATTAGGATAGCCCCTGAAAGTTTGTGAAATAACTATGAATCAATCTCTGTACACCGTCTTTGTTTGTATTGTAAGCAGCGTCGCTTCGCTCTCATCCGTCCCCAATCACAGCTGGTTATTTCGCCTCGATGCTGGTATCTGAAATCGCTCATTGCAAGCGGATGATCTCTCTATCTTATTTCTCCTCTATGATGGTTACGGACATTCGTAATTATTATTATTATTATGAGGATTATTCGCGATATATCCTTGATAAAGCCGTGAATAAATGGCGAATCTAGTCGGAAACTCTGTTCTCCCTTTATTGTATTGTAAAGTCTCTGCCAATTTCATTGATAGAAACAATACTAAGAACTCTCAATTTATCGAAAACTTAGCCCTAATTTTAACATGATAATGTTTTAAGGCTGGACATCTATCTACAAAAAACGTGATGGGAAAACCGACACAAAAAAGTGTTACGGAAACAGTTTTCCATTGTTGATGCACGTTTAACCATTGCTGGCGCCGGCTTGAAGCACACGCCGGAACTGAAAACACACGTGACCAGTTTTTATTAGCACATTTGCGCGTGCTCTAAACGTTAATGAGATGGTGCGCGTGGAGGATGTACGTGAATGACGATTATTGAAAGGGACAGAGCACGAACAAGTACGAACGTGAGATAGCCAGAATAGGTACGTGCTCTAATGGCAGGGACTCTAATGGTACCATTATGATATGGCATGTAATATATCATACAAATCGTCACAAAGTCTCATGAACGAATATATAAAAAAAAACTAGTGATAGCAGATATTGGTCTAGTGGAACGTGCACGTGTATTTCTCATGAATGAATATAACGCGTAAATGACGATCGTGGGAATTGTTTAGTAGTACGTGTTTTAATGGTACCAAATGGTACAGTTGAAACTTTCAATGCTAAGATATGGCATGTAATATATCAAACAACTCGTAACAACGTATCAGGAGGGAATATAACGAGTAAATAATGATAGTGGGAATTGGTTTAGTAGCACGTGTCCTACATTCAATGCTATGATATGGCATGTAATATATCAAACAATTCCTAACAACGTGTCATGAGTGAATATAACCAGTAAATAATGATAGTGGGAATTGGTTAAGCAGCAAGCGCCCTAATGGTACCATATGATACCATATGGTACTGCTTGAAAATTTAATACATGTAATATATCAAACAACTTGTAACAACGTGTTATGAGTGAAATAAACAATAAATGGACACTACTTTTTAACAACAATCACCCTAATATACAATAGCCAACAATCATAACCAACTATTACAATCAACTTAGCATCATCACCTTTATATCAATTGTTAAATTCTCATTTCAACTGTTTTCTACATTCAAATATTTAATCAACTGATGATGAGAAAAAAATTCTCGAAAACGTTTTTATATGAAATTTATCCCAAAAATTTGGATCAACCCTTCAAAATTTCATCTGCACTTCAAGATTATCGTTTTCCCCTATCAACATCATCTGCACAAGAACTTCATCTACATCCTCAATAGACTGGTTTTATTTCTACCATCAACAAATCTTCAATAGACTACATTCCTTCATCTCCCAAGTTTCTTCAAAATTGGTGACTTTAATTTTAATTTTTGTTTTATTATTTCACGATTTTCCCCATTATAAGGAGACTAAACTCATTTTAAATTTAAATTAATCATTTAAAACTCCTTAAATCAATAATAACGCGTAAATAATGATAATGATAATTGGGAATGGCACGTGCCCGTTCATTAAACCTCGCTCTTAACTGACGTGAAGTGACTTTGTTATCAAAATAAATTGTACTTTGGCATCACCGTGAGGAAAATTTAATAAGATTTTAATATTGATTATCCCTATCTGCAGGTTTCTCCAAAGTTTGTAGATTGTAGATTTATTTTTGTACGTTTTACGCGGTTTCGATGACGGTTGGTTTTACGCGGTTTCGACGGCGACCGTTTTTGATGATATTTATAATTTTGTATACACAGTTACGTCGACGACAATTACCAAACTGATTTAATTTTAGCTAACTTGATCAAGACATTTTCTTTTTGGATAAATGGCATGGAAACCGAAGCTTACGACTTAGGAGCGAAACCAACACGATATAATAATAAAACTTCGTAACAAATAATAAAAAATAATATTATGGTGTATTCAAATGAACTTACCAAAGTTGTTTACTTTCAGGAAGAAAGGATTACTCATAGAGCTTATTACTTCTATTAGATCTCTAATCTTTTATCTAATTGCTATTAATAATTGGTTATAAAGTGCTAATACTCATCTCCACGTCCGTTTGTTCATATGTGAAGTGCAATTAAACCTCCTTCACAAAAGAAAAATTACCATTCAATAATAATATTCCTTTTGCTTTACGAAATCTTGCAATTTCTTCGTTAACACTTTAATAAACAACTTGAGTTACTGTTCAACAAGAAATTAATCCCCCTGAGAAAGGTTTGGTTTGGTTTGATTTGTTTAGTATTAACGTCCTTTTTAATTGCCATGGTCATTTCAAGACCGCAAATCTTGCCTAGCAAGGGTTCTTTAGCGTGCAGTCGGCAAACGACTACACGGGAACAACAGCTTTATTTCCCTTCCTAAGGAAGTGCGTGATCTCAGGATTTTCCCCCTGAAAATATCCTCGTCGTCCTCGGCCGGGGCCGAACCCGCGTCCTCGGGCATCAGAGGCGATCACGCAACAACTGAGCCACCGAGGCCGATCCCTGAGAAAAGTATATGAAAGTAGCGGAAGACATGAGATCATCTATTTTTACTCTTTTATCTGCACTTTTTAACCCCCCCCCCCCCAATTTTTCTAATCGTTTTTAAAATTTATTTTCTCGAACGTAGTATTTAGAAAATGTAAAAGAACTCTGTCTTCTTTCGATTCTCACCATTTCCGATCGAAAGATATATCACATGCCGTATGTCATGGCCGTACCCAGGGGGGGGGGGTGAGTGGGGCTGCAGCTCCCCCAAAATTTCTGTCAACTAATAATTCTGTTGCTTGGGGGACCCCCACTAGAAAAATAACGCTCGTAAATTTCAGCGAAACGATTCAGTATACGAGGAATAAGTGGCTATCCGACCTCTAGAGGACCGTATAACTTTATCAGGATATCTTTGGTTTATTCTGGTGTTTATCTGAGGATTTATCCTATCTGAGGATGGTATGACACAGTTTTGACTTATCTCAGCTTTATTCCAGTACTTATTCTAGGTTGGTAAATGGTAAAACCGGCCCTAAACGAAATATGAATCATGGTCGAACAAGAATCGTCGTGCGATGGTGACGCCATCCGATGGCAAAAACTGTAAGTGGGCAAACAAACAAACAACAAACAGAAAATGAATTTTATATATAAGATGAGCATTTGAGCAATCGTGCATCGACAAAGCGATTTCACGTGTGCGAGCCGATGTCAGTAATGCTTAAAAGATGAACAGAAAGTAACAATGTATTTCTTCTTGACAAATCGATTGTTATATGACATGCCATTATCTTGGTATTCCTTACACTCACTGATTTAGCACGTGAACTCGACTTGAAAGGGTCCACGAAAATTTCTGAAAAGTTGATACAGCCGAGCTAAGACTTTGTTGGTCATATTTCTGAAAATAGAACTTGAAAAAGTTAATCACTTTTGAAGTTATTGTGCAAACGGCGGACGGACGGCCGGCCTGATAAACGTATAGACCAAGGGCGCATTATGCTAAAGCTCCTAATAATGCAGTTAAATAACTTGTGCAGTGAAAAAAAATTTCTGGGGAGGGGGTGGCACGAAGCTTATTTATATTTTCATTTATTTTTATAAGAAATTTCGAGATTTTTAATCCGCCATGTAATAAAAATGCCTGTTAAAATTCCATTTTTTAAGGAAGAAAGGAATCGAGAAGGATATACAAATGTAACGAACGGGATTTTTGCAAGGCATCGCAGGTTCACAACCAACTGTGCCAAAAAGATATCAGGTACAAAAACAACGTGTCAAAAATACAGTGGATCACTATTCAAGAAGCGAGATTTTAGTTTATTTGCGATGTATTGCCCATTTATCTTATGTTTGATTAAACTCGGTTAATTTTTACTATCTGCACATTCGCGTGATGAGTGAATCCGCAAACTAAATTGTCACGATGTCTATGACCAATAAAATAAGTACATTACTGACCGTTAATCCTGTAACCGGCCGGGGGGCTGGACCAACTGTCCCCTGTAACCAAATAGGTTGGGGTATGTATATTTAGGTAATCCCCGGAGGGGGACTTTTTAGACAGTACACCGAAGGCGTTCGAATAACGGAAAACAGTGACCAGCGAGGCCCGCAGGGCCGAGAGTGGGACTTGCGATTGTGCAGATAGTAAAAATTAACCTTAATTTCTATTTTTTCAAAAATTGTTCTCCTCATTTCATGTTTATTAGTGATTCACCGTTAGTGATTAAAAAATCACGTATTTTTTGGTGGTTAAACGTCGGTGATTAAACATCGACGTGTGATTAAATGTCGGTGTTTAACCCTGGGGTGATGAACTGTCGTGTGATTAAGTGTTACCAAACCAATCCTGAAATATCATCACATACAAGAGCAAACGCTGGCAATACCGGAGAAAACGTAACGCATATACCACCAACAACATCACCAAAACTATCAAATCGACATAAACCTTATGAGCAGCGTGAGATTTTAAAACGAGCCAAAGAAAGAATTGTAAAACTATCACCAGAAATCAGTCAGTAGAGGTCAAAATTCCGACGTTGGCGAGGAAAATAGAAATTTCCACTGTTGATAAACAAATTATCCACACATTAATAAATTGTTGTAAATAAGTATAATATTCTGAACTTAATTTGAGTGTTTACTATAGCCTGGTGTTCATTAGGCTCTGTTTACTTCTTGTTTTATAAGCAACCAAGCCTGATTTTATTTTTCACTAGCAGAGGCACCCGGCGTTAAATAACTTTTTTAAATTTCACTTAAAGTAAGTTGTTTATTCTGTTTAATTAATTAAATCGTTTAGTTCGTTAAGTCTTAAGTCAATAGTTAGTTAATATGGGTAATTTAAAAAGCACAGGGTGAAATAAAAAGAAATTATTTGAAATTTTCCACTAGCGTTTTCGATTTTATGTAATGTCTAAAGCGATCATCAATTACCGGTTTCTGTTTCGTGACGTCATGCAAAGCGACGCTTGTCCGCGAATGGCGCTCGCCAGCCAAAGTGGCGGTACCTTATTCTACATACCTTGTATCAATAGAACAAATAGAGTATCCTAAACTAATCATACAAACAGGGAAGAACGTTAGTGGGAAGCGAAGGTCTAACTGTTTCAATGCTAAATTTTTTATGCCAAAACAGCGCCACAGTCTGTAGCGGATGAGACGAAATGGGTGTCAGCTTCCACTATTGTACAAGTGCGACAACCTCCCCATGAGCATTCAAGAATTGGCTGTTCTGTTCAACCCCCCTATTGTGATCTTATTCCCATTTTACAGTACTTCTTTTAATGCTTCCGATAATTTAGTTAAAATTGATACTGTTCGAATGCACAGTTTTCTGTGAGGATGTGAAAATTTTTGCCGAACTTCTATCTTTGATTACCTGAAGGCGTGACATCCGCTACATGACAGAAACATCCGTTGGGCATGAACTCCTACTGACTTTGAGATTTGCGCTTTGTCTCTGAAGAACAGTCAATCAGTTGCATGCCGTGCATTCATAACGTATTTCGTATCTTTAATGCAATTACCGTAAAATCTTGAATTCACGTCGGGTATTCAAATACACGCCGGTCTCAAATAAAAGCCGGGTGGGGTGTAAAAAATAGAATAAACACCGGGTATTTTTCGGATCATCTTTCAAATCGCCGAAAAACGACAGCAGTACAGAAAGACTCTGAACAATTATGTGAGAGGTTAGCAGCATTTGTTGGTTTCATTTCTCAAATCCGTCAAAAACTCATCACTCGAGATGAGGATATTGTTGCAATGGATGAAACAAGTGTGTGGTTTGACATGCTAGCCAACACAACAGTAGACGTACGCGGTTCAAAATCTGTTAATGTCAAGAACGCAGGTCACGAAAAATCGCATGCAACTGTTGTTATTGCTGCAAAGGGTGATGGTAGTAAACTGAAACCAGGGAATTATCTCCAGTGATTCCGACAATCGACAATCGAACAGTGAAGTGAAAAGAAAGACGCGAGTGGTCCAGGAGCCAAGCTCACTTTGCACGCTCGCCCAAAGAGTAAACCAGAAGAGGTACACTGAACTGGGTGAGAAGCCTGATGAACCTCTTAAGTCCTCCAGAGAAGAAGTCCCCAGAAGGGACGAGAGTCAGATTGTAGATTGACGAATAGAGTCCCCAAAAATCAGCAGGATCTAAAAGATCCAATAGTTGGGAAAGGCGGCCTTGTTAACGTCATCAAAGCAGACATCCAAGATACGGCGCGGTCTTCGAAACCTGAGGGGATTCTTTACAACGAGTGGATGGTCTAGAATACCAGAAACCAGGGTGTATGACCTCCTTAAAACTAGCAACGGCTTCACAGCGAATGCCTCCAGCACCAATGAAATCAATGATAGAGTCGAAGACATTACCAGTAATATCAACAATGCGATGTCTGCTAGTGCTTGCCCTATAAACCCTAAATATCCTGACCATCTCGATCTTCCTCCAAGTATTAGGCAAATTATTGCAGAGAGGAATGCCTTCCGAAGACTTTGGCAGCGTACACGTGATCCCATCTTTAAGAGAAAGTATAATAGGCTTTCTAGGAGGCTCCACGAAAAAGTAAGAGAGCTACGAGTGCAAAAATGGACTAGCAAATTGAAGAATCTCTCAACTCATGACAACTCGCTCTGGACTACGATTAGAGCTCTTAAGAGTAAGAAAACGAAATTCCCACCCCTGTTTTCTCCAGACGGTACTACTCTTGCCACTACAGACCAAGATAAAGCTGAATTAATTGCTGAGCCACTTAGCAATCAATTTATCACCCAAATTCCAGATACTCCGGACGGAGAGCATGCAATCAGCGAGGTTCGTAATGTGTGTTCCAATTTTTATGAGGGTCGGCGTGCTCCTATAGAACGATCAATCTACCCGATGGAAATTGTCGAGATCATCAAGAAACTCCAGAATAAGAAAGCCCCTGGAATGGATGCCATCACAAATCATGCACTTAAAAATCTACCTTCTAACCTGATTCTTGACATCGTTAGTCTAATTAATGACTGCTGGAAACTCGGATATTTCCCTACTGGCTGCAAGGAATCAATTATCCTAAGCATTCCTAAACCAGGTCTTAACCCTTCATTGCCTGCAAGTTATAGGCCCATCAGCCTTTTACCAACTATGTCTAAGGTTGTAGAGCGGACAATTCTTAAGAGGTTCAATGAATTCTGCTCTGCCAATGATCTTATTCGTGATGAGCAGTTTGGTTTCCGTACGGACCACTCCTGCCAAATGCAAATATGGCGACTTGCTGTCGACGCAAAAAACTCTCTTAACAAGTCTCTATATGCATGAAAGTTAATGTGAGTATGGTAATAAATGTTAATTTTTTGATTTGCATGCTTTACATGGTAAAAATATCAACATTCAGTATTCCTTGTGCAGTGTGACTGTTTGTAAGCTAGAAACAGTTCACCACGTGATTGTGGGTGATTGGTTGGTCCGACTTGGATGATTTTTGTTTTTTGTTTTTTTTTATGCTGAACAAGTTTGCAATTAGGTTTTTTTCTCTATCCCTTACGGTTTTTGAGATAAATTTTGAATGTGTCCTAATTTGCATATTTGGGATGATGAAAAGTCCACTATGGGATAGGCCACCCACAACTTCCTATTCATTGGATTCATCAAAATTGACATATCTGCTTCGGTTCAAAAAATAAAAGGGGGGTTCAGACTTTTGTATTCACCCTGTATTACTTACGTACTATTATTTAGCATTGAAAATTACTAGGTGGGGTCATTTGTGCAGGTTCATTGAAGGTACCATTTGTGCAGGTGCCAATGAACCGATTTCGTTCATATACGTGGTTGCTTCGTGTCATGAACCATATTACTCGACTGACGAAAACCTATTTTGAAAAAATTCCAAAGCCTAGGAGGAGTTAGAGTTACGGTCAGACAGACAAAAAGAATTGTAAAAAAAGATTCTTTATATCATTAATAAACCATTAAGGAATGACATTACCAAGTTCGGAAAGGCTAAATGTCGTGTAAAATTAATAACATTAATAACACAAAACAGAGTAGAAAGGAGGTAAGGAAATAATCAATTTAATTAATTGACTTTAATTTTACAAAATAATTAGCAGAGTTTGCTAGCAAATAGTCATTGGAATCAAGATCATTAGTCTAGTTCGTTGCTGTACGCAGAGTCGGACGGGCAGCACAAGGGGTCCATGGGTACATCTAATCTTGACCACGATTCGACCCGGGGCTCGGTAGTTGCTGTCGTCTCAAGGGTAAGCGTATAGGCTCGGGCTGTATGCTCGTCAGTGGAATTTGGTAGGCCGGAAGAGGGTACCGCAACTTCAGATAGCGGCGACCTTATTAGGTTTGTCAACCGAGGAGGGGACACTGTATGAAATAGAACGGTAGCATTAGTATAACACATCAATTTTTAAGAATGAAAAATACGTGTCTCTCAAAAGCAAATGAAAGATTTTACGATCTATTTTATCGAACAAGGTACCATG
Source organism: Rhysida immarginata (assembly GCA_023313115.1). Taxonomy (NCBI): domain Eukaryota; kingdom Metazoa; phylum Arthropoda; class Chilopoda; order Scolopendromorpha; family Scolopendridae; genus Rhysida; species Rhysida immarginata. The sequence continues at coordinate 11,248 of JAHWFO010060546.1, forward strand.
CGAAGCGGCGTTGCAGTCCAAGCGAGGACGTTCTGCAGGGCGCCCCACGAGAATGCCGGCTATGCTATCCAGAGGTAACACCAACTCGATGGTTTCGACCCTCCACGGGAATTCGTTATGGGATGCGTATGAAACGGAGCCCTGTCGGTGATTCCGTATATTTTCCAATTGTGGCGTTCTTGCCGATGGAGCGTCTCCTTCTGAGCGGTCCTCGGACGTCGAAAGGGCGTGGGCGTTGCACTTGGTCAGGGCGTCGGTCTCATCCGATGCAGTAGCGGCTGACACTAAGGGCGTCTGGGATTTCGGACAAATTTCGTCCGGATCCGCTGTATGCTCAATCCAACGTACCTCACCACTCGCTTTCGTGAGGTCTCTTAGGCTGTCATGGCGGACGGGGTTTCCACATGAAATTAGTTCAAACAGGTTAGCAGAATTAAGCTCGTTCACTGTTTGCTTATGTGGATTTGGCTGTGAAGGCGTGTCTCGTCCTTTGCCACGATGCACCTCTTGCTCCTGTCGATCGCTCTGGCCGTCGTCTGAGAACGTGCTTCGTCCTTTGATCGGTCGGGTTCCAAGGGCGTTGGGGTTTGAAGACCTATGACGGTCCCTCCCGGGTTGTCTCCTTCCTAGGCCGGGTTGACGTTTGGACTTTACGTGCTCTACTGGAACTGCTCGCCGTTGACAGCAGCGGTCCGACGTAGTAATTACCTGTTAAGTTATTTGGTGCTTGTTATCAAAAGCAATTACAGTGACAATCTTATGTGTTTCTATTTTGCTATTTTTAGTGCGGCATTCAATTGTCATAATTTACTTGATAAGAAATTAACCCTTGACGATATCATGGACTCTTTATTCTTAGTTTGCAATACTCCCATTTAAGGACTCAAAATTTTGTCACTTTTTTGGACTCTGGACTTTAACCATTTGTTCTATTTTTTGATAATTGCGTTCTGTAATTAAAACTAAAGAACTGATTATTACAATTATTTGGATATAGACTTTAAGTGTTTGCCATTAATCTGTATGTTAGCAACATATGCAATACGCTTTAATTAAGTCGTATAGTACTAAAATTGCTTTTAGTATTCCGAGTAGTTAAGCATACGATGTTTTGATATTTTGTGCTCATAGAATTTATGCAGCAATTGTTGTTAAAATCATTCACGCCCTGAAGTGCTCCTACAATTACTAGGTTAAGCATTATCTTGTATTAGTTCAATTTCTAAGATTGCTCTAGTCGAGTTCGTTATATACACACCGGCCAATGAATTAGAAACCTTCGTTCAATATGGTATTGACCCTCCTTTGGCTGTAATTACAGAACATGGGCGGTTTGGCATGGACTCTACAAGGTGTTGCAATGCAGGTAAGGTAATCGCAGACCATGTCAGAGAGACCTTCAGGTCCTGCAGAGTAGACGGAAGCGGATGCCTTCGACGAATGTCTCTTTCCAACATGTCCCAAACATTCTCGATCGGTTTCAAATCCGGACTTTGCGCTGGCCACGGCAGATGTTGTAACTCAGTGTCATGTTCAGAAAACCACTCATGAACAATTCTTGCTCGATGGACAGTAGCATTGTCTTCCATGAAGAACC
>JAHWFO010060551.1:0-11473 GCA_023313115.1 Rhysida immarginata
AATATGGATAAGTTTCAATTTGTAACAATGCATAGAATTCCTGTTATTCAGGCTTTTCTTAGAAAAGAGAGTTCTTAGTACTTAACAATTTCTTGAAAATCTTTAAAAATGATCAGTAACTGGAGATAATGGAGAGTTAGCAGACTATTGAGAAAGAGTGGAAAGACGGCAGAGGAAGCACTCCTTTAGCTCCGTGATGTATTGAGCAAATGGGAAGCAAGTAAATAGAAGAATCGGCGACTGCTAGACTGCACAAAGTGATGAATGGCCAAGTTTTGCTTCAACACATCGACAGAAGAGTGGAAATTGCAACAACACTAAGTATACATCTGAGGTAAGATTACGTGAGTAAGAAATTATTTAGACTAGCAGTGGCATCCTTGGAGAGGTCCAGCACCATTGTGAGCCTTTAAAAAGATTTTTTTCGAAATTTTCATTAAGAATATTTACTGTATTAATTCTAAGCATTTTCATGTGTTTATTTTTAAGGTTAAAAATAAATTTTAACCTTGCAAAATTTAATTTAATTTTTTGAGATTGTTCTGTTTACATCCAAGTGTAATCATCCGGGGTACCTCTTCTAGTTATATATATTGAAAGATTGAATTACATTGTCTGTGGTCGTAGAACTTTTAGTTACTCTAGACTCCTTATTGCTATTCTCCTTTGCATGCAATCTTTGTGGTGTTGTTCTTGTTAGTTTAAGAAGAGTTCAGTTAGTAATTCCAAAAATTTTTTTGAGGCACCTTTAGCTGGCTTTGTGGATCGAATTAATTTGCAAATTAGTATCCAGTAGTTTAAGAATGTGCCTAACTGTTTTACACTGCGCAATTTTGTGTATTAACGAAATTGGTAGTAACTTTACACTATAACATAGGGATGACAGAGATTTCAACTAGTTTCGCCTTTTATTCCGGGCTTTATCAAGGATAACACAAGGCGAAACTAGTTGGAATCTCTGTCATCCCTATGTTATACTGTAAAGTTACTACCAATTTCGTTGATAGGAACAGTATGAAGAACGCTTATCTCACCGTTGTGTATTAACGATTGATTTACACTGTGTGTCCCGTATGTCTCGGTCGTAAATTTAATGGTATGCATATTTAATACAATGAATAAATAATTCCCTATGAACATCGGTCGAACAACACACTGTTTCCGAAAAAAGATGATGATGATGAAATGTAAAGAAACTGAAACTCTTCCTCTTGCTATGTAAATGGAATGCTCTGTTTATGTAAATGGAAGGAAGTAGATCTGGCTGATACCTTGCCTGGACTGTGTTTGAGTGAGACTACAAGGCTGCAGCAGGTTACATCAATGCCGAGTTGGCGGGTATGCATTTCACTTACGATCAGGCAAATGGGAATGTAGCAGACGCGGTGCGTCTTTACAGAGACACGTAACCAAACCGAGACACCGTGATCGTCGCATGTTCATCCGTCTTCACCAGTGTTTACGTGATACTGGTATATTTCACATCACCCCCCGCGAAGAACGTCCACGAACAGTTAGGACTGCTGTATGGAAGGAGGCGATACTGCAGCGTGTGGAAGTGGATCCAACCACCAGCACAAGACGGATCGCCATCGCAGAGGGTGTAAGTCGAAACACTGCTTGGAGAATTTGGAGATTTTGGAATACTCAAAAATTTGTTTCTTTTAAATTCATAAATGTAGTGATGTGGTCCCTGAGACGGCGCGCCATCTTTGAAGTGTTAAAGAAATGCAATTGAAAGTAACAGACATATCGGCCTCATTTGCCGATGGGTATTTAACTAACATTAAGAGCGCCGCTGAGTTTTTTCAACGTAAAGAGCGCCTGCTATGAATCCAAATTGACTTTAATGTGATAAGCATTGGCCGCTATCAGGTGATTCTGGGAATGCCATGATAGTGGATTCAGAGCCATCATGCCCAACTTGATTAGCAGACAAAGTGTGGTGTTGTAATGAGTAAAGAGAAAAATGTTTGGCTGCCTCAGTGGCGAGGGGAACATCTCAACCTCATCTCAGGCAGCGAATAGCGCCTCATAGTAATCCAGCAGCCCGAGGTACCAGTTTCTGCCATTTTTGGGCATGTACTTGATAAAGAGGAAGTTGGTAATCAAACGTCTATTCATCCATCTTTCCAGACATTGATCAAGAAAAACTAGGGTTTTTTTCATGAAGAGCTACGCAAGGCTTTGATCCCAGGCTGGGCCATGCAGCATGAAATCAACTTGGAGCAGTCCTTCCAGCCCTTCAATTCACCACTCTATCCATTGACTAATGACGAGGAGAGGGACTTGGAGAAGCAAGTAAACGAATGGCTGAGTAAGTATTTGATGGTAAGCCTAGAGCACTTCCAGCTTGGTGAAAAACTGGCTCCCGTTAACTTATCAAATAAAGTGTCTGTACATACTATTACATAATCGTTGGCAAATGTAAGCTTCTTTAGCTTGCGATAATCCACGTACATTCGTAGCTTCCCATCCACGTTTTCCTCTCCTGTGTTGCTTGTGGTGAAAATGGATGGGAAGCTACGAATGTACGTGGATTATCGCAAGCTAAAGAAGCTAGTATTTGCCAACAATTATGCAATAGTATGTACAAACACTTTATTTGATAAGTTAACGGAAGCCAAGTTTTTTACCAAGCTGGAGGAGCTCTAGGCTTACCATAAAAGAAAATCAAAGGCTTACCATGAATGGTTTGGCGTCTGGTCAATCGTAAGGCGATTGTGTTTTTTGATGATGTGCTGGTGTTTGTGCCTCCATTGTCATTCTTACACAAACGCATGTGGCTTGTGCTCTAGCAGCTTAAATGGCATCGCTTTTACTTTAAAGGGTGCAGTGCGTTTTCGGCGTCCAAATGTATGATTATCTGGGGTTTTCCTTTTCAGCTAAGGGCAAGGAATGCGAGGAACATCTATAAAGGAGTGGCCGAGACCAACGAGTCTTCACTAACTCAGAGCGTTCCTGAGCTCTGCACAATTTTATCGTAACTTTATTTCACTGTATGCCCAGATTTCAATCCCATTGTTTGATGTGTCACAAAAGGACCAACTCTTTAAAAAGCATTCGAGGCTGTAAAGCAGTGCTTTATGACGCCACCTATTTTTAAAATTTTAGACCCGGTAAGGCCGCTCCACATCTTATACAATGCGTCGGAGGATGCTATTGGGGCAATGGGCATGCAACAATATAAAAGCAAATTAATGCCCATAACTCTCAGGTGGATTTCGTCAAAAGAGATCGCTCTTAAGAGGAAAGGATGAGGATGATGTAGACGACGCGTCGACGGGTGCTGATGTCATCCCGAACGAATCACGTGGGACAAGAGAATTGGAAGGAAAAAAAGAAAGATGGACGCGAAGAAGATAGAAGGAAAAGGCGTCTCCAGCTAATTTTCGAGAATTCCATTGCTCAAATTATGGGCCTCGACAAACACAGCGAGCCCGTAAGAAATCCCATGGAACATACATGCTGCGAATGGCGTCGAGAGGTTTTTCATGGAGGAGCGCGATGTATGGCGATGACTTCGTAAAAACGGTAGGCGAGAGGGATGAACAATACGAGGTGACAGAAACGATTAGCATGCCCGAGGACGGAGATTTTCGACGGGAGCCAGTATCATTGTAAGGTAGGCTCGAGCAAGCCTTGGAAAATCTCATCGTATATTTGGAGGCCGCATCTCAAGCGACGGAGAACATCTCAAGCGACGGAGAATTTCTCGAGCGAAGAGAAGTTGTCTCGTCAGCAACACGACGTCCCCATGCCAGAGAATGGAAGACGCTGGCTGTTAAGAGTCAATGGAGAAAACGACAGAGCTGGATGCGTAATTAATGGTAGGACCTTTTCCTGCATAAACTTTGAGATTAATGGCTAGACACAGGGCCTAAGGAATTTGGCAATATTTCGCATTCAATTACAGACAGTCGTAATTAAAGACTTTAGAGCATTATTCTCGCCGGACGCCTACGAACTTGTAGAAAACAACGAAGCTCTCGGAGTGTTTCCTTTCTCCGTGTTAACTTACCTGTACAGTGGTGCAGGAGGGATCATTCCGGGGTATTCATCTGATTTTCTTGCATGAACTGATGGTTGCACAAAGACTTCTTTTCAATGCATGTCGGAAGGGTTGCTTTGCTTACCTGCAAAGATTGACGTCACTGGCCGAAAGCACACCGAGCCTGAGAATCGCATAATTTTGGATTTATTGACAAAGTAGAGTGCTGTCCAGGCGTAATATTAGCAAGACTTAATATTACGTTTGCTTAATGCTAAGAGTCCGAAATTTTACTCATTGTCCTTCAATTTCTTTATACCGACAGTGATCAACGAAGCAGACTGCAAAGTGTGTAGCAGCGGAGTCAACTACTTCTTTTAAAAGGTAGTGTGTGCAACCTAATCTATTTCTGAAATCCTACTTTGAGTGCGTCTATAGTAGTGTGTTGTGCCTACTACATAAGCAACGAGGTGTGCTTGTGTTAGTATACAAAATAGTGCCAGTAATTTAAGAGTCCAGAACGGCATTGCAACATAAGTGTTATGTAATTCCTGTGTTATTTTTCTTTACGAGCAATTTTAGTGATATAAGAATATTTATTGGAAATCGACCCAATTTGCCTATTTCTAATAATTGCTTAAAACTAGTGGACAATTGTGTTATGATTGAAAGTGTTTTTATGGAAGCATATTAAAATTGCTGTCCATCCTCCTGGTGCCATATGGAGGTCATCAGCTTATAATTCAGTGTGATATTTTGACGGAAATCAACTATATTTGTGCTTTCATTTGCGTAAAAGAGGAATTGCCTTCGCTTTCCGCGAGGTAGCTCTTCTTGTGTTGTGCAAGTGATTCTTCCCATAGTGCCGTCTACTTCCGGATCGTCATAAGTCAGATTGCCTTCGCATTCCGTGGGGTAGTTCGTCTTTGGGGATCCCAATTACATTTTCTTCACATCAATTGACGAATATTCTTCCCAGATCTTCTCAACCCAGCTACGACATCTTACTTCGATATTTCTCGACATTTAGGAGTCACCATTTCCAATTTGGAGTGGCGTGAATCTTTTATGCGAGACTCAATTGTCCACTTTTCTTAATGAAGTTAATTACGTAGAACTATCAGTCTAGGGCAAGTTACCCAGCTACAGTTTCCACTGCATTGACATTATAGATTTGAATGACTTTATCTTAATTATCAATTTTCTCCTTGTGCTGTTATTCAAATCCTAAATAAAAATATTTATTTACCAATTTTCTGCCTCTTGTCATTGTTACTCTGCAAATCCACGTGACCATTTGAGTCAAGGAGGTTTCAAGTGAATGAAAGAGCGCAATCCATTTAAACCAAAGAATTGCTGGCAGTGATTAACTTATCCCCAGCAAGTAAAGTCCACCATTTACTCGGATAATCATTCAGTGAATAATTTCCTTACGCAAACTAACTTTCATGATTTTCACCGAAAGTCACCAAAATGGGTGGATTTACACTTCCGAGCACACTTTTTGCCAAACTTTCATGATTTTCACCGAAATGTACCCAAATGGTTTCAGGATTTCCGGCAACTTTGCTCCAGTATGTGCTCAACTTCGATGTAGAATTGAAATGCATTAAAGCTCCCAAAAATTCATTGCTGATATGTTGCCACAGTATTTTCCTAGGTTTACAAAAATGGAAGAATATCCGTTGGGTCAATCCTCATTGGGGGGGAGGATGTCACGTGATAACGCTTGTGCCTGGTAAAGCGAAAGTGAAGCCTGATAAAATCAACAAAAGGGCAGAGCCAGCTTTTGTTGAATTTCAGCCTCGTATGGCAATAGAGGCAGCAATTAAAAACCCTAAGCGAAAGCGCCATAAGCGTAGGGTTAGGGAGAAAACCACTGGCATCGGAAAAAATGTGGTGGGACTTTTGCGAAGAGTGGAAAATTTGAGAGAGGAGAGCAAGCTTTTGGAGCGTGAAGCTGTGAGCTCCTTGTATGTGGCTGAATTGAAGAAGCCTACGCTTGTTTCTGCCAATCTAAACGAGGTTGACACAAAAGAAAGTGTGAGTAGTATGCCTAGAATGCGTGAGGCACCTGCATCTGCAGTTTATAAAGGTGTTCAGTTAGTAGCAGCTGAACCTAAGGACATTGACATTAATAACTTTCTGAATTTCTTAGATAGCCACTATAACGACGTGTGTCGACGAATGGACTGTCGCTGTTCATCTCCCTTAGGAAACTGCTTCTCATCTCAACCTTCCCGTATCAACCAGGTGTCTACCGAGTAGTAGTGGATTCCAGCTGAATAGCTTTGCAATTGCGTCTTCAGCATTCAAGCAAACCGAGCAGAGCAGCGACATGGTTTCTCCAGCTACTACACTTCAGCATTCCCATAGAAGTAAATTTGCTTCAGTGCCTCTTGTGCATATAACAAGTGCCACGAGAGGTTTACAAAGCAGTATCTGACATTCCTGTATCCACTAGATGGACAACATAACTATGCCCTGCGGTTCGAAAGCACTGGCAGTGGTGGATTTGGGTGTAATTTTTCATATCCAAAATTAATGATAGCCGAAATTGGTTTCAAGGAACCTGGTTAAAATATGGCATGTAATAAATAAAATAACCTGGACTGATTTGCCATGAATGGTTGGTTTATTATTAGAATTTTTGGCGTCGACTACTTAGGTCATTTTGCGCCTTTTACACAAGCTATATCTGTACGCAGCCCAGGACAAACACAAACATCCATGCCCACGGCGGGATTCGAACCCGCGACCAGGTGGACTCGAGAACTAGAAAGCCTACGCCCTAGCCCTCTCGGCCACCTGGCCGGCTTGCCATGAATGAATATAATGTAAAAATTTATGATAATCTAAATTGGTTCAAAGGTACGTGGTTTATTGGATCATTATGATGTATTAGAAACTTACAATATTAACATAGGGCGGCTTAAAATATGGATCGGCGAAAGGTTTAGTTTAACCTTTTGGTACTTGGTTATGTCATTCCTTAATGGTTTATTATTAGTCAAAATTTTATTTTCAACAGCAGTTCGGCAGCTCCTAACTTGTTGTCTGGGTACTGATGGAGACCCTTGGGTGCCGTTTATTTTACCCGGGCTGCGGCCCGTTACTTATTACTTTGTCATGCCGATGTTGGTCGGAAATTTTCGCATCAGCGATGCAGTTCTTCTGTGTTAATTTTGTTATATTTTCAGCCTAGTTTTCTGGCTTCAACGTTCTTGATGTTTTTTTTGTGGGCATCCGCCAGGCTTTAATAGCTTGATTTTGTCCGCTCGGATCGGAATTTCAGCTATCGTCAGTGTCTCTCATCATGCTGTTTAGACACATTTTTCCTCGCCAGACTCCTTTTCCCTCATTGGACTTCTTCGAGACTGCGATTTGATTCCGAGGATATGGACCGGTGAGTGACTCCTTCTATCTACGTGGCTTCCTGAAGTCACTAGCGATGGTGTCGTCTACATTCTCGACGTGCTCAATTTCTCCGTGTTGCTCATTCTGGACCCGGTCATCGAACCTAGTAATTGTTGCAGAAGCGAATTCAGCTTCAGTCCTCTCGTCTACCGTTCGTCCGTCCGTTCCCTTTGGACTTCTGTTTGGCGAGTTAAACAACGTTCATGTTAATTTTACGATATGCAATGGGAATTAGTTTCCCCAATGTTTTAGTCTTCTTTTTGTAATTCAGGTTATAACTGCCATAGTTAACTTTTGCTGCTTATTCTCTTTATTTCTTTTGTTTACTTTTTTTGTAATTTATTTTTTGTAGTTTCCCGGGCTTCCTTAAAGTTTTATCCCGCACCTTCGAGTCATCGCCTGTTTCTCCTTTATTTCTCGTGCGTCTTTATTTTTCTTTCCCTTTCTACTTTTTCAGTGTTTTCCTGTGAACCTGTCGTCGTATCCCTTGTTGTTATTCGTCATGATCTTTGGGTTTTTGGAGTAAGGTGCACGTTTATTTAACTTTATAATTCCCTTTTGTTTTAACTAGCTTATGAGAATTCAATTTTACTAATATGCCTTTTTTATGAATCCTGTCTTATTTTGAAGTTGTTTTTTTTTCTCTTTAGCGTAAAATCCGTTGTAGAGAACTTTTTTTTTTCAATTTTATTTCCAAGCAAGATTTCCTCCTGAGACTACCTCCACTTTCTAGGCGTTTTAGTTCGCCCCCGCCTTGGACTGTTTTGCTGACAACTCAACCTTCTGTGAAGATTTTGGAATATTTTGGCAAACCTTATTTTGTTTCTTTTTATTTTGGAATATTTAGTTTATTATTTTTTTATTTATCTGTAATGGAGTAATCTTCCTTTTTTTAAATCTGTAATAAACATTCAATTATTGCTTGGACTTCTCCCTCTTTTTATTTTTAGCTTATTGTCAGGGTTCCTCGAGGGTTCATGTGGGAGGGTCCTTCACCTAATTATCATTTTTCCTTTTCTTTGTGGGTTTTTTGGGAATTAATTTCTGATCTACTTTTGTTTTTTTTTTTGTTTTTTTCTTGCTCTTGCGATTTAATTTACCTTCTGAGTCCCTATCCTTTCCGCCCTAGCTGTACGTGCCTCATTTAAGCAAGTTACAGTTTGTTTTTTTCCCAAGCAATAATTTAAGCTAGTATTTTTAGAATTTTTTGGGGTTGGTGTTTGATTTAGGTCTCTTTGGGTTTGGTTTGTTTCCCTGATTTTGTTCTATTATGACTTTTAGTGTTAATTAATTCCCATTCCTTTTGTCTCTTTCCTTTGTCTTTTTGTGTAGTGTCCAGTGGTTTTCTCTCTTCCTTGGACTTGTGTTGTTTCCTTTGTTTTCTTCCTTCGTGCTCTTGTTGCTTTGGTATTTGGTGAGTATTTTTTTCATGTTGGTTTTTTTTGAAAAGTTCCCGTCTTTCTGTTGCGTCTTTTCTTTAATCGGTTTCTGTGTGTGACTCCGATGTGTTTTTTTTTTCTAAAACTTAGGCTAGGCTTGTTCTTAGCGTAAAGCCAATGAACAGTTTGAAAGGTGGACTTGCGAAATTTTAGAAGTTCATCTGCTCCAGTTTGAGAGTTCGGGGATAATTTTCTCACTCTTTCTCTCCTTGTTAAATTTTTTGTCAGTTGGGATGATTCTCCTTCCTTTCCTTTGACTTCCTTGTTAAGACCACTGCGCCGGTAGGAATTGGGATTGATGCCATCCCACTGTGGGTATTTTTCGCGTTAATATTCTTCGACAATTGTTATTTTCGTAATCGGACTTTTGTCCGCGGGTTTGGGTTGGGCTTTCTTTTTACTGGGTACTTGAGCTTCTTGTTTTTTTTCCTCCCCCCCCCTCTTACGTCTTTTGTTTGTTTCTCCCTTTTTGTTTGACTTTCCTAGTTTCAATGCGAGCTATCTGATTTTTAGTTGAGTTTTAGGTCTGCTAAGGGTAAATAAATTAATTTAGAAACGAAATTTTTTTCGTCTTTTTTCGTAAAAAAATTTTTTTCGTTCGTTAGGGAGTATGTACGCTCCTAAAATTGTTCCTTAACTATTTGTGTTGTTGTCGCGTTAAATACTGTTTGTTCTCGCCTTAGTGTTAATTCTTTATTATTTTTTTCGCTTCTAAGGATCACGGATCTTATTTTGTTTTTCTTGGTGTGTTAATTTTTTTTAAGCTTTGTTACGGGTTTTAATCGGAGTTGTGTCTTTCTTTGTTCTTGAGTTTTGCTAATTTAATTGTAGAATTTTAATTTTTTTAAAGGTTTTCTTTTTTTTTATTATTTTTAGTTGTCAGCAATTAATCGTTTTGTAACCTTTATTTTAGTCGCGCGCTTATCCTATTGTTGCTTCGTCTTCTCTTCTCGTTCGCGTTCGCAAGAGCTCGTGACCTTCTGATTTTTTTTGCTCGGGCCTTAGGTTTATTTGTTATTTTGGAATATTTACTTTATTATTTTTTTAATTTATCTGTAATGCAGTAATCTTCCTTTTTTTTTAATCTGTAATAAACATTCAATTATTGCTTGGACTTCTCCCTCTTTTTATTTTTAGCTTTTTGTTAGAGTTCCTCGTGGGTAAATGTGGGAGGGTCCTTCACCTAATTAGCATTTTTCCTTTTCTTTGTTGTTTTTTGGGAATTAATTTCTGATCTACTTTTGCTTTTTTTTTTGCTCTTGAGATTTACTTTACATTCTGAGTCCTTATCCTTTCCGCCCTAGCTGTACGTGCCTCATTTAAGCATGTTACAAGCCACAAATGTATTTTATGCAGATGGCAGGATGACCCCATTTCAGTCCATGGTGTATCAAGTGTTATCCAGTGCATGAAATACATCGACAAGGTAATTTTAGTAATTAACCTGCAAAATTTTGATCTCATACTGGGAATAAAATGGATACACAAAATAAATGCAGAGTTTAATTGCGCCGATGTACTCTGGCAATCAAAGGAAGGAAGTCTCGGGTACCGCAGTGGAGGCAGGTTTCCCATATTTGATTTCGGTCCAGCAGCGTAACCACATTGCAAGTCAACTCTGAAGCGGTATACAGGGTGGATATAAAAATGAACCTTTGGAATTCTACGTGTATCTGTTACGGTTTTTAAGATAGCATTTGAATATGTCCTAACTTGCATATTTAGGATGATGAAAAGTGCACAATGGGATAAGTCGTCAACAACTTCCTATTCATTGGATTCATCAAAATTGACATATCTGCTTCGGTTACGAAAATAAAAGGGCGGCTCATATTTGTATCCAGCCTGTGTATTATATTCATTAAACTTAATGAAGCTAGACCTTGCGAGCTATATCCTGAATTCCATTCCGTTATTGCTGAATTTCAGAGATTGTTTAACGAGGAGCTGCCCCCAGGATTACCAACCAAACGAAGAACACAACATTACACAGAGCTGGATCAAGCTGCAGCACAATTTAACTCACCATTATACCCATTCTTTAGACAGGAGAAAATAGTTACAATGAACGATCCAAGACAATGATAGGTAAAGGCTTGATAGTTCCTTCCACATCTGAATTTGCGGCATAATGGGCATGTGTATTGATTTAAAAAAACTGAACAAAATTGGACGAACTACAAGGTATTAATTTTTTTCAAAATTGGATGTTTTACTAGATTACAGTCTGGCGAGAAGATAACCTACTTACCTAACAGCATTGAAGATCCGCTTTGGTGTTTTTGAATATGAATTCATCCTTTTGGCCTTGAAAGGGTGCAGCCTCGTTCTCGAAGACAATGAATGAAAACGAATAAGTTACGGAACTTTATTAATATGGGGGTAATATCTTTATTTTGATGATGTGTTAGTTTAGGCAGACTCTCTCAATACTGTAATCTAAAGAAACTGACAAGTCACGTATTCCTTCATCTGTATCAAATTTTACCCTAAACAAAGTAAATGCTGTTTTGGGGTTAAACATGTGGTTTACCGAGATTATACACTATGAAAAAGCTTGGTGGGAGTGACTCACAGCTGCCATAAGATACTGGCTCAGGCCTCAAAAAGTGACAACCGAGCTCGT
>JAHWFO010060552.1:0-12748 GCA_023313115.1 Rhysida immarginata
AAATCGAAAAATTGCTTCTCTCGATGTAGTATTTAGAAAATGACTAAGAGCTCTATCTTCTTTCGTTTCTCATCATTTATGATCGAATGATATATCACATGCCATATGTTGCCATGGTTCTAAAGACCACGTGACTGCCACCCCCACAACTCCGATCCCACTGGTACAATTTGGCCCAAACCTCATTGTTATGAAGATCTTGATCAGAGTAATCTGCATACCGAATTTTACTTCTTTATCGTAGACCTTTTCGTCCCCTTTAACTCCCACCCCCAAATTTCCGACCCCACTAAACTAAAGCAAACTAAATAGTGAAGGTGCACATGCTATATTCAACCTTCTATCTCATAAAAGCAGAAATTATGAAAGTGACAGACGGACATTGTAAAACTAATAAATAGCTCCATTCTTCCGCTATTTAATAATATTAATATTTAAGATTTCACAAGCAATACTAAATACACTACCCTATCAAAAGTCATGGGACAACCCTGATTTGAATGAAAACGAGACATTCCTTTACAATTTCACTGTTGGCATTCTTCCCAGAACTACATAACAGAGAGTATGCTATTATGAGTTGATAGTGCGTGAATGCTGTAAGAATTTCTCAAAGAAAAGAGCTTTCAGACTTCCAAAGAGGTGCAATTGTTGGGTACCATCTTGTTAGAGAGACATCAACCCTCCAAAACATCTCGAAATCGACCGTTCAGAACGTCATCCGGGCATGGAAAGAGGTTTCGGCATTCGGTCAGGGAATAGGGAGAACGGGAAGCGAAGTTCAGCACTTTTTTTGAAATAACTAGCGATCCTTGTGTTCGGACCAGGGACAAATGAAAGAAAGAGACTGGCAGTGCCCTATTCATTTCGCTGAGTGCTACTGGTGCCACCGGAAGTGCAGCATTCGCCTTCCGGTGCTACTGGTGCCACCGGAAGTGCTATTGGCAAAAACATAAAAAAGGAAGATACAGAGATGGGCAACATATTGAAATATTTGTAATAATCTTAAGTTTTGTTTATAAGGGTTCGACGTGCCCTCCTTCTGCTGCACGGCACACATCTAGCTGATAATCAAATTCCTCCCATACCTGCCGAAGCATATCTGGAGTCACTTTACGAATGGCGGCTGTTATTCGAGTTTTTAGCTCCTCCAGATTTGCCAGAAAAGGGGCACAAAAACATGGTCTTTTACGTATCCCCACAAGAAGAAGTCACAAACAGTGAGGTCTGGGGATCGAGGTGGCCACAAAAAGGCTTTGCGTTTGCCATCTTGACAGTAACCGACGGGACTTCCCTACGCCTTCCAGATGCACCCTAGAGACCTCTATCGACATTGTACAAAAACTTGACGTTCCCCTCTTTCAAATGATGTGCGGTTCATTGACCTACGAATAACGGTTGCCAAGCTTTCTACGATTGAAATATAATGAACCTTATGTTACGCCCTGTGCAATTGAAGAAACTATGTGATCTAAGTACTTCGCAGTCGACGAGAAAGACAGGCCTAGGCACTCAAAGTCGCCTTACCGTAGTAGTCTGAGAAATAATTCACACCTCCATTGTTTCCAACAAACGAAAAAACACTGATTGTTGAAATTCAAGACGGAAACAATGAAAGTTAAATTATTGCTCAGACTGCTATGGTCAGGGGACTTTTGAGTGCCCAGACAACTGCTCCTAGAGGTAAAGCCTGCACACCGAAGCGTTATATATTGTTACATCTTCATAAAAAGTTATAGTTACTCGTATTTCTACCACTAATAAGCCATAAATTATGATTTTTTTATGACCGTTTAACAATATATGACGTTTCCGTGCGCAGGCCTTCTCTCTAGGAGGTGTTTGTTCAAGCCTGTCGTTTTCATCGGCTGTGATTTAGTTTAAAATGAGTATAAGAAGCTTACGGCCACATTCACCACCCAGGATTAACACTCGATTCAGCTTTGAGCGATAGTATTCCTATTCACCATGACAAAATTCTCGGAGTATGTATCGAATCTGATTCACCGTTTGATTCGAGGTCGTCCGAGGCGTAGCCTCCGCAGATGTAAAGAGGCCTGTTCATTTTCGTCGCAACCTTGATTTTTAGTGCGAAAAAAATGGCGACCATAAGTGCAAGCGCTGGCGCTGCATAACGTAGAAATTCCAAGAATTTCTCCAATACTAACAGCTTTTGGGGTTGCTAAAATGCATTTATAGAAATAAAAATGCAGCTTGCATAAAAAATGCATTTTAGCAATCTTAAAAAGCTGTAAGTATTGGGGAAATTCTCGGAATTTCTACGGTATGCAGCGCCACCGCTTGGGTTATGGTGGCCAGTTTTTATCGCAAAGGCTGCGGAAAAAAGACCAGGCCTTTTACATATGCGGAGGCTACGTCCGAGGATTATCTATCGAATCGAGAATTAACGCATGCGGACTTGGTTGAAATTAGTTAAAACAAGATGGACGACTTTACAGATACGCACTTACGACGATGTAGTATTTCTTCTGGTTTGTTTAAGAAGAGTTGACCTCGAAAAAATTTATTCAGTTGACATACATACATTAACTTGTTTAAATTTTTATTGTCACAATAAACAGCATAAAAAGTTTATTTCTTCGCTTGATGCACAGTTCATAGTCCTACGATAATCAGGAGTAAATGACATGTGCTCTTGCAATAATGTGATTTTGCAATAATGAGATTCTCATTCCATTGTTGTAAGGCTATCGGTTACATACGCAGGGATTTGAAATAGAGCTGATAAGTATGATGTCACTTTCTGGCCAGTTGCCTAGCGATTCCAAACATTAGGTTTAACAATGTGGTGTAAGGCCATAGAAAAGCATAGAGAAGATAAACCTAAGTTTGGAATCGCTAGGCAACCGGCCAGGAAGTGACGTCACCACTTACCAGCTCTATTCGAAAGCGAAAAGAATATTGCCTTTCATCTTGCGCATCAAATTATGCGCATGCCGTCATCGCGTCATAATCAATCAAATTGAGTCTTAAAATGAATTCATGAATAAATCCGAGAATCAATCAATCCGTGTTGGCGAATGCAAAAGGTAATTCTGAACGAAGTAATCCTGAATAGCCGGATACTGACTGAGCGAGCAGCCTGGCGAGGCAGCCTGGCGAAGCAGATGCTCGGCCGGTCAGGACGTGCCTCGCGCGAGGCAAACGCACGTTTTGCCTCGCCCGAGCCATGTCGAGTCGGTTTTTGTCGATGCTCAAAGGCGCCTCAGAACGAATGCCTCGCGCACTCAAGACGGTTCTATCATACCTCGCTCGCTCGTGCTTTGGTGAAAGAGAAGGTTTAAAACTCAGCGAATTATATGGTTCTTTTAATGGACTTTGGGATTCACAATGCGTAGAATATACAAATAGAGGGCTAAGGGAAGACGCATAGCGAAGTATAAGCCAGGAAATGAATTGAGAGTAATAAAATTTGTTTCTTTCTTAAAGTATTGTGGCATTTACGAGTGGTGTTTCAAATTTAGTCTCGGACATCCGTGAAAAATTTTTTTTCTTCATCAAAACACAATTCTTCAAATAATTTCTTCCCATGTTGCAATCTGTATTCATAGATTTTTCTCACCCAAAAACACTTAGATTTTTTCTTCTTTTTCTTTACAAGATGAACTAATATAGACGCAGAAGCTGCAACGGCTATCCGTATGTGCGGTCTGAACTGAGAGTAATAAAATGCTCGGCCGGCTTGTGGCTCGCGCTTGCCTCGCGAGGCAAACGTTTGCGCAGTTTCCTTGAAACTGAGGCTGCCTCGCGAGGCTGCTCGCTCAGTCAGTACCCGGCTATTCACGGATAATGTGATGCTAGTTTTAATCTTCGGTTGGTGAATACGGCCGTTAAATTACTATTTAAATAACAATTGTTATAAAAATACGGAATTTTGACAACGAAAAGCTGTTAATTTTTATAAATTGCAATAATATAAAGGATTTCTGAATTTTGATTATTGCTCTTTATTGGATAGCTCTTCATCTGACATTTCTTCCGATGAAGAAGTTTTTTGGCTTTGTTACTGTTTCAAAATTTGGAACGGGTGAAAAAGATTGCGAAGATTGAGAAAAGAGGTTGTTTATTGAGAAATTTGTTGATGTTGCCGATACAGGTGAAGATGTGTGACCAGTTGCCATTTGCCTCTATCCCTGCACGTGTTTGGAACAATGAAGAAAAAAAATTCCGTTCGATTGCTCCTCTCTTTGTTGATGCGCTCATGCAGATTGATCACGTGACTAGAACAATCCATTTGCTTCCATTTTTGCCATACGATTCTTAAACAGGGTGTCTCACCTAAACTGTACCGATAGCCAACTTCTAAAATACAAATATGACAGAGTACTTTCAATGTAAGAATTGTTGTACTTTCAATGTAAGAATTGTGAGGGTTTTTTTGTGTGCATTTCATTTCTAAAAAAAAAAATCGACTCTGTTTTCAAATATGGAAATCAACTTGGAAAAGTGCAATGGAAACCGCTATTTTTATTGATATCTTCAGATTGTACACAACATTTGAGAAATGCTTTATTCTTGGTGTTTTCAACAGAAAAGGCAAAAAACAGAATTCTTTCATCAATTTAAACGGAAACATTTATTGCAAAACAATTATTCTACAACTATTATTTGCAGAAATAAAAACATTGTTATCCATTTTATAATCCATTGTGTTTAGAAATAATTTCTGTTTTTTTGCCTTTACTTTAAATATTCAACTTGAACACACCACACTTTCACTGCCTCTTTCTCCTAAACGGATCAATTAAAAAAGACACCAGGAATAAAACATTTCTTAAATGTTGTGTACAATCCGAAAATAACAACAACAACAACAAAAAAAATTTCTATATTTGACTTCCATATTCGAAAATAGCGCCGTTTTATTATTATGGAAATGGAATAACACAAAAACCCCTCACATAAAAGTACAATAATTCTTCCATTGAAACTAATCTGTCAGATTTGTATTATAGAAGTTGGCTGTTGGTTCACTTTAGGTGAGACATACTATATGTCATTTTAAACTATATTGTATAATTCAATTAGCTAATTCAAAAGTAGATTGCCCGGATGGAAGCGGAATGCCGAAACGCTTCGAAAATAAATTATATATTTAGTATTGCTGTTATTAAAAACAGAATATTAGGAAAGTTAATCCTCTCCAAGATAATTATTTAAAAAATTTACTTTTATTTGAAAAATAAGAAATCTAATACTATACAAAGAGTTGTTAAATTTCATGACAAAAATGAATGGGGTGATGGAATATGCGATTTTAAGCAAAAAAGTTCATATGAACATGGGTCCGAATATGAACGATAACTGAGATATGAACAGAAATAAAAATGCCGCCACTAAGATCAACAAGTTAAGAACTTACTTTATACAAAATCTAGGATGAAGAAATTTGGAAGAATAATAGTGTGAATATCGTTAAAATTTGATCGAATTCCATCGTAACACGTGGTCGTTAGTACTCACATGTGAGTACATGTTACGATTTTGAGTGCGTAACTCGGAAACTACTCGTTGGAGTTCGTTCAAATTTTAACCGTATGCACAATTCTGTGTACCGTATTATTCCTCCAAACGTCATTATGCTATGTATTATAGAACCTGAGTTATTAAATGTTGATCTTAGTGGCGGCATTTTTATTTGTGTTCATATCTCGGTTATCGTTTAAATTCGAACCCACGTTCATATGAACTTTTTTGCTTAGAATCGCATATTCCATCACCCCTATCATTTTTGACATAAAATTTAACAACACCTTGTATAATAATATGATATGCAGTTTAGAGTATTATTATGATACATGTATTTAAAAAAAATTTTCAAAATTTCTTTTTAAGGCTCTATTTTCTATATTACATATTTAAAAAAGTCTAATTACCACGCAATGTAGCTTGTTCAGTAATGAAAACGGTTGAACAACGCTTTGAAATTTAAAAAACGGTTTTATGCTACATTAAAATTAATATTATGCATTATTTACCTGTGATACCCAAACAAAGTGCATTAAGAGAGCCAGAGCAAAGAGGACGCCAAGAATTTCGAACCACATGTTTCACTTCGAAAATGCTTGTGATCACTTCTACAATAATTGCAAAACAACAAAATATTCCAGCTCTGGCAATCAAACGTTTATACTGAAGCCAAAAAACAGCTTTATCAAAGTTTAATTTTACTGCGTTTGGCAAGCTGTTACTAAGGTCATCAGCGAGATAATGACGAATCAAGAAGAAACGTGATATGATTTTATTTTTGAAGTAACTCTTAAATAGATTTCAAAATTAAAAAACAGTGCAACTTGTTGAGGTCATAACTCATTCAATAAAACGCTGATATCTAAATTTTATATTGTGTATCGTAAATTGCATATGCGACAAACCATTCGGCTACAGCTATTCTGTATTTAATTACACGAATTGTTCAGATGCAGAAAAAATTTAAAAAATAATGAATTCAGAAGAAAAAAACAGCATTCCCGAAGTTTGTTAATTAACGCTATTATTTTGCATTATGATCTGTTATGTAATTCACTAATCAAAAACGAATTTCAATATATAATAACACCTTTGCGCCTGTTTTTTTTTCGGCAACAAGACTTTGTATCTCCGTAACTGCATTTCGTTTCTTTTCCTTTCTGATCGAATAGATCTGGAGAAAGATGTCAAAGATTCATTGGTAAGGTAGAGGGAAATGAAGA
Organism: Rhysida immarginata; assembly: GCA_023313115.1. Taxonomy (NCBI): domain Eukaryota; kingdom Metazoa; phylum Arthropoda; class Chilopoda; order Scolopendromorpha; family Scolopendridae; genus Rhysida; species Rhysida immarginata. Next base: position 6,714 of record JAHWFO010060552.1, read on the forward strand.
AGTGCTGAGAAGGAGAGAGAAAGTTGTCGAATATTATTACGGAGAGGAAGAGGAGTTGGATAAGACATGAATTGAGACGGGAGTGTTTGGTGAATGAAATGATAGGATGCACCATGGAAGGAAAGGACAGAGAAGAAGGACCAGACTAAAGATGACTGACGTTCTGAAGAAAGCAGAGACGAAGAGATAGAGAAGGATACAGGAGAGGTATTTACTGGCTGCTTAGATAGAAATCTGTTGATGGTGAAATCTCCGAAGACATTATAAGTCTTTTTAAACGGCGCTTCTAATATCCTTTGTTTTAGGAGCAATCATTTAACTTGAGACGTACGGCTAAAGGCAATTAATTGGAAAGGGAAATATGGAATATGTCTGGACGCAAAGAAAGTCGAGGTTCAGGAACTTCAATCTTACATGACCATGTTGCCATTTGAAAATTTAATATATTTTTCAGATCACGTGACTGCTACCAACATAACTCCGATTTACAACCCGTAAAATCCAACTCATAGTAATGTAGAACTTAATTGTCTAAAAATCTTATGTGGATAATGCAGATGATTAACTTAAGAATAAAATAAAACTCTTTTTCCACAACGAAACAGGAATTGAACAAACATAAAAGAAAAAGACCGAAAATAAAATAAAAAAATACAATCTGAGTCTGTAAGCGCTTTTCGAAAGCTTTGCTTTCATCATTCAGCAGCCAAGGAGCCCCTCGAGAGAACTTGAGAGAACTGACTTCGAATCGACAATCGACAATCGAACAGCGCAGTGAAAAAAAAAAAAAAACGAGTGGTCCGGAAGCAATGCTTTCACTACCATACTCGTCCAAGTAGTATCCAAGGGAAGTACGCTGAATTAGGAAATAAGCCAGATGAACCTTGTTAAGTCATCCAGAGGATAAAGAGGAGTCCTTAGGACATTGAAGCAGATTGTTGATTGACGAGGGACACGAAGGAGCTAGGAGATCCAGTAGTCTGGAAAGATAGCCTTTTGGATGTCTTCAAAGTTGACGTCCAGGAGATGACGAGGCCTGCGATGCCTGAGTAAACTTCGAAAAGTGAGCGGGTGATCCAGAATATCTGCAACCAGAGGATTAGGGTGGTCCTTGATCTTCGGAAGAAGCTTCTTCAACGACTCCTGTACGTAGTTTCCAATAGGAGGTATATCAAAATCTTTAGCAATGGAAGTATTTGTTGCAACTCTCCTGTCCAGTTGGGCGATGGTCCTCAGGGTAATGTTTTGGAAAGTTTGCAGGTTCTTCCATCTGGACTTGCATATTGTGGCCCAGGCAGGCATACCATATAACAGAATGGTCCGGATTACCATTTTATATAGCAAAAGTTTGCTATCTATTCCAAGAGCGCTGTTTCGCCCCAGGAGGGCGGCCAGGCTGAACTTTGCCTTCTTAGCCTTATTGATAGCATAGGAGACGTGGTCACCCCAATTTAGCTTGGCATCTATCACCACTCCGAGGTATTTGTAATTCTTCACCCATTCGAGCTCTCTACCCGAAAGAAGGAGAGGCTTCGGGGGTTTCCGAAGTTTCTTGGTAATAAACATAGCTTTGCACTTGTCGACGTTTAGTTTGAGTCTCCACTTAGCAAACCATTTCTCGCACTGATGTAAGGCATTTTGTAACCGAGATGTGACGTGAGCGGGATTGCGGTCGGTAGTCATGATGGCCGCGTCGTCAGCAAACAGATATAGCTCACACTTAGTAAAGATTGGGAAGTCGTGGATGAAGAAATTGAACAATGCAGGTCCCAGAACAGAGCCTTGGGGAACACCAGCATTGACGTCACAAGGGTTTGACATTGAGTAACCAACCTTAACACGAAATTTCCTGTTTGTCAGAAAGGAACTAATCAAAGCAATCAGATCGTCAGGGAAACCACAAGTAATCATCTTGAATATGAGTCCGTTATGCCAAACTTGATCAAAAGCTTTCCGGACATCCAAGAAGACAAGACCACCGTACTTTGCACAATTTAGAGGAGTGTTTAGATCTGCAACAAGCCTTCAGATCTGAAGTTGGCAGGAGTGTCCAGGTCGAAAACCAAATTGCTCCTCACGAACAAGATTTTTGGCCACACAGAAAGCATTAAATCTCCTTAGGATGATGCGTTCGAAGACTTTGGACAACATAGGTAGTAAACTTATGGGTCTGTAACTGACAGCAAGAGCAGGGTTAAGACCTGGCTTTTGTATGGTAACAATGACGGATTCTTTCCACTGGTCGGGGAAGTAACCAAGTTTCCAGCAGTCATTTATGGCTTTGGTAATAGTTGAGACAATATTAGGAGGCAAGTTCTTCAGAGCACTATTGGTGATGGAATCAATACCTGCTGCTTTTTTGATTTTAAGTCGCTTTATGATATCGGAGATTTCATGAATACTAATGACATCCTCAGGGGTAGGAACACGATGGATGCACTGGTAAGCGATACAGCCATTGTTCACAAGCTGAGTGTTTGAGGGACTGTCCAGGTTGGTCCCAGTAGGCGTGGTAAATTGGATCTTCAGGGAATCCGCAATCAGTTGAGCCTTTTCCCCGTCACTGGTGACGAAGTTGCCATTGTCTGCAAGCAGCGGCGGCAATTGGATGGGCCTGTTACCCTTCAAGGCCCTTACAGTACCCCAGCGTGAGTTGTCCTGGACAGACAAAGATTTCAGTTTTTCACTCCACCTTTGTGTTCGTAGAAGTTTAACCTCTTCCTGGACCTTGCGAGAAAGCCTGTTGTACTTCTTCTTGAAAAAGAGTAGTCTACTGTAAAAATATTATACGGCTTGAGGAAACCCTTAAGAACAGCAATGTCCAGCACGTCACTAACCGGCGAGTGGTCACAATAATATGTGTCATCAAGAGGACCAGCAACGAAAGTATCACTCTCGTTCACAGTGTATCCATGTCAGATATTGCCGTTTTGATTAGAGCATTTAGAATTCCATGCAGGATGCTTGGCATTCAAGTCACCCGCCATAATAACTGGAATGGGCCCAGACAGCAGCTCATCAAGCTCGCACAAACTAAGCTTGTGCTTAGGCGAATTATATAAGGAGGTGAACTTAATTTCGCCTGCGTCAGCATCGTTTATGATTAGGGAAATTGCTTCCATCCCTGCGCAATTTGGGGTGGCTATCTCGCGATGGTCAACGCCGTCCTTGACAATGATCGCTGCTCCACCAAACGCTTTACTAGCATTATTACCCAGAGGCCGATCCTTGCGATACACATGAAAACCAGGCAAACAGAAAATTTGAGATGACTTCAAGTGTGTCTCGCACACGAAGGCGATGTCGACATTCCAATTTATAAGGAAGTTGTAAAATTCGATGCGCTTTCGATGGATTCCTCTTGCATTCCATATGTTGCAACGAAGTTTCCCGTGGGTGATCTTTCTGTAAGGGCGTCTGTCCATAGTCAATTGTTGTTTTCGTGGGATGCAACCTGTGGCACTACTTTGCCACTGTCTTTGCAGATATTTAGCAAGTTCCCTAGACACCTATATATACTGCGCAACTGGTTATTATCAATGACACTTGTATCAGCAGAGTTGGATGCAACCAAAGCATACGTTTTGCCCTCTACCACTTTTGTGCTTTTGAGCCTTCTTACTTGGGGATATTTAGGGCACTTGGTATAACTTGATGTGTGCTGACCATCACATCGGACACATTTAGGGGGGTCTTTACCCTTAACATTGGTACAGTCCCTCGACTGGTGTTTGCCAGCGCACTTATTGCATCGAGGTGTTTCGGTACAACCTTGATAGACGTGACCAAAACGCAAACAGTTGTAACACTGCAAGGGCCTTTTGTTACCTTTAAATAGTTCCACAATAATTGCTAGAGGACCGATACGTTTTAATCCTAAGAGGGACTTGTTATGTTCATTATTCTGTAAGATAACCAAGACCATTGGCATTTCGACTGCACCATTAGCTTTTTTAAGTCTGATTGTTTTTTTTCCGGAAAATAGTTAGCCTTCCTGAGGTCGTCGCCAAAGTCTTCCAGATCATACGTTATATCGACATTTCGGACAACGTATTTCAGCATTTTTTCAGACTTTAATTGGTGATGCTGGATTTTCAGAACTTCGTTGTTTTTGACTCCAGACACCAGAATCTTATGAGTCTCTTCGTCGTGGCACTTTATTTTAATGGTATCCTTTCTACCTGTGTGTGCGACGATTTTATCTAGGGGCACATGCTTGGTGATCTCTTCCAGAATCTCCTTGAAAGGTTTCCCGTGGTGGCGAATGATGATCGGAGGAACATAAACGCTTTCTTCTATGATTAGTGTGGACAGATTTCTTGTTTTTATCACGGAAGGCAACAGCAGCTACGTCGTTGATGGCCGCTTCACTGGAGATATTGTCCACACGCATGCCTTTAGACTTTTTATTTACAACAGGTATCCAGTCACTGACTTCCTTAGTTTGCTCATCATTTAGTTTCCTCTTATTCTTGATTCTATTCGTTGAGATGGACTCTGCACGGTTAAGTAGGGGATCGTCATTGTCTTGCATGGGTTCAGCGTCACCTACTAACATTTGCGTGTTAGTATAACATACATTGAGAGAGCTCATCATTTCCCTTATTGTGTTTTCAAGACTAGCAAGGCCATTTGCAGCTTCACTACGGGCATTCAAAATCTCTGATTTTAACCCATCAATCTTAGTGTCCAGACTACTAACATTCTTGGCCAGCGTTTCTACCTTAGATTCTAGGTCTAATTATTTCTTGTTTAAGACCGTACTTAAAGCCTCAAGCTGTTCATTAATAACGATATCAAATGCCAGGAATCTAGGATCCTTACAGGCATCTTTATAGGCTTGCTCACATGGTAACACTTTACCGTCAGCGTATTTAATAGTAGTGCTAGCGGATTTCGTTGACACAACGCCTGACGTCGCCATGAGCAGGTGTGGTGCTGGGTTTTGTCGTCCTTAGAAGGACGCACCTACTCAGAACGACTCAGCTTTAAAAGACTTAAAAAAGTCCTACCTTGTTAGTCTTCTTGGAGATTCCACCGATGCAAGACAAGGACAGACTGCAATAGGTACGTCGTCGTCCGTCGAATGGTAGAATCGTCGTGCAGTAGCAGCAGCAGTCTATCACTCAAGCTGCAGAAATCAGGAATATACGAAGCCAGATGTTCCCAATGCCCCATGATGTACAAAGGACAGACTTTCCGTAATATTGAAACAAGATTCGAAGAACACATGAGACACACAAGATATGGTAAAGGGAATCAGTCATCCATAGCCAAACACTCTCTAGATACCGGGCATGAATTCTTATTAAACAATGTAAAATTTATTGAGTCAATAAACAAGAAACACCTTCTGGAGGCCTTCGAAAGCTTAGCCATTCAAAAAACAGATAAAAAATTGTTACTCAACTTAGATAGGGGCCCTATTAGAGATTCACCATTGATCAAATGGGCGACGCACTTACCCAATCAATAAATTTCAGTTGGATCTTTTTGTCTTGATTGGCTTCCGTTCGTTATAAATACTCAGCATGTTCTATTCCAAGTCAGTTCTCTCAAGTTCTCTCGAGGGGCTCCTTGGCTGCTGAATGATGAAAGCAAAGCTTTCGAAAAGCGCTTACAGACTCAGGTTGTATTTTTTCATTTTATTTTCGGTCTTTTTCTTTTTATGTTTGTTCAATTCCTGTTTCGTTGTGGAAAAAGAGTTTTATTTTATTCTTAAGTTAATCAATGTAGAACTTGCTTAGAGAAATTTGCATGCTGAATTTCATTCATTTACATACATAATACCATATTGAGGACATAGACTCTAACACAGACTCTAACACCGACTCCAACGAGTGGACCAAACCAAATCTAACTATACCCTGTCTCAGCTTCAGTTGAGAGTGACGCCATAGAATGAGGTCCCTTACCATACATAGTGCACAACATCGTATCCTTCCGCCGTTAAAAGAATAAGTTATTCTAAGGCTATGTATGCTACGTTACACCATCCTTTAATCGCGTGGCTTCTCGAAAGTAGAATAGTCGAA
>JAHWFO010060556.1:6243-23758 GCA_023313115.1 Rhysida immarginata
TTAATTTTTTTTTTATTAGGTAACAAGGAAAGTTATTTCATTACTTCTTTTCTGGCTACTCGTCATTTAAACTAAACAGATATTTATATATTTATTTTCCAATTTGTATTCTTGGGTGAAACCAATTTGCTTGACTAGATATTTAATTAATATTGTTTTTATTGGCACTTCTGTTGTCAATTAGTGCATCTGTGATATTTATACAAGGGATCCTATGAATTTGAAAATTTTAGCTATATAATATAAATTTTGTACACTTTTTTTTTAAAGATAGCTTAATTTAGTTCCATCAACAATGTCCAAGTAACATATTAATTGTTGTTATTTCTTTTGGAGTTCCATAATTTACATAGTCATGCTCTGAAGTGTGCCCTTCAATTGTTGCCTCTTGTTCCATCTTTCTGCATCTGCGCTTCTTCTTGAAAGTGAACAGGCAACCTTTTCTGTCCACGCTGCCAGTGACGATCATTTCACGTTCGCCGGACTTTTACCATCTAGTCTGGTGACATTTGAATGGACTCGACGATCGCCAGATTAGAATCCAATGGGAATTTTGATTCTGGGGTATCTGAAGTCACAAGTGTACAGTGTTAAGATTCGCGAAGTCCCACCTACGCACCAGAACTATGGAAAAATGCCATGCCATAGAGGTCATCTTTCCTGTCTGGCCTTCGACAGCTTGACCCGCAGGACTGGGGAACCTTCGTCTATCTTGGTTCTTCCAGCAATCTGACCAGGGTGCGACTTCTGTCATCGTACGGTGGCACCCTGAACATCCATGGTCAGCCATCTTGAAATCCGTCAAGTCTCTCGCCTTTGAGAAGGCGGTCTTCAACTTTCAATGGCGCTTGCTGCACCATGGGTTCTACTCTCTCCAATGTCTACATCGCTGGGGAGTGGTCAGATCTACTGGTCGCCAGTTTTGCGGGTTGCTTGAGACAGTTCCTCATGTTTTCTGCGAGTGCCCGTTTGCTCAGTCCATTTGGGATCGCCTCTCTCGTTACTATCTTCTGACTGAATTTACCTACCAGTCAGTGCGATTTCTGATGGACTGCTCCACCGGTGCTGCGTGCAAGCTGGACCTAGCCACTTCCATCGCCTTTATGAACAGAGAGCTTTGGCTGGTCCATCAGCAGCGATCTGGAGGAAGGGCGCCATCCATGTCAGGTCTTTCCTTCATCTTGAATGGCATCGGCCTGGCCCAGCTACGTTCCGGAGACGCTGTTCATCATCTCAGCGTCTCTGTAAGGTCATCGAAGGGGATACGAATGCCATCTCGTAACTCTTCACCTTTCCTCTCGACATCGATGACCCACCAGTGGGCGGACGGGCCTCTTTTTGAGGCATTTGAATAGGAGGTGCAGCCCTTGAGGGCTGCCCGTACTCCTACAGCATGCGCGCCTGGGCACCCTGCCTGCTTTAAGAACAAAGGGTGCTCCTCTGGAGCCATAACATGGGCGCCAGTTCCAACAGCACAATGAGGCTCCTTCATTATCTGTTGCCACTACAGTTTTCCAACTTCAACTTTATTTGTATCCTGATTTGTGCTACAAAGATAATGTTCTGATCACTACAATTTTGTTAATATCCGGATATGTAAGCCTATTTTCATTTTCGTCCTCTTCTGTTGAGATGGACATTTACTTCAATAGACTGTGACACAGATTTGTCTGGATTTTCCAGTCAATCTCTTCTCCGGAAGTCATCTTTAAAATCAAACGTTACATTTGGTGCCATGAAAGGCCAGGATCAAACTCATTCTTATTCTAGTTTTAGAATAGTTATTGCGGATTTTTTCGATTGGTTATTTTATATCTATTTTAATAGAAATATTCTGGCTGCGTGTGTTGCAGTTGAGAAAACAAATTAATATTCAATTTATTTGCTTTGCATAAGAAATAATATAGATACAATGCCTGATACTCAGGAAATTGCTCCCATTCTTGCTGGTTATACTGGTTCAATTCCGTTCTTTTCTGGGCTTGATGGTGGTCTTTATGTGTTGTCAGAGGCGGTAAACAGTTTGACTATTAACTGTGTCCCAGAAGGCCAAGGTAGCCTGTTACAAATGTGGTCTTGAGGGTCATATAGCCCCAAATTATATAATTTATTCAAATTATATAATCATATAACCTATTCTGTTAGATGTCTCAAGTTTATAAAACTACGCATTCCCAAACTAAACTCAAGAAACAATGATATATTTTATTTGCCACTGACTAAGGAATGTATTACTAACAATCTCCGTTTCAATCGATTATGTAAATTAGGCCATATATTCTCAAATTTAATTGATATTAACTTTTTAAATTATAATGAATTTAAAGTTATAATATATGAACATGTAAACTCTTTTTGTTATTACTGATGCTTATTGCAAACATTTTTGTTTCAATATTTGTCCTTGATGTTTTCAATTATTGTTCTTATATTTGTTTTCCTATAAGCTGTGCCGGCCAGGTGGCCGAGAGGACTAGGGCGTAGGCTTTCTAGTTCTCGAGTCCGCCTGGTCGTGGGTTCGAATCCCGCCGTGGGCATGGATGTTTGTGTTTGTTCCGGGCTGCGTACAGATATAACTTGTTTAAAAGGCGCAAAATGACCGTAGTAGTCGACGCCAAAAATTCTAATAAACCAACCAACCAACCTATAAGCTGTCATTGGGCATTTCTAAGCCTGTTGCTTGCAATAAATAAATAAATAAATAAATAAATAAATAAATTGTTTAATTTATTCGTTTAATTGATTCGTTTAATTTATTTGAATAAATTATATATATGCTAATAATAATAAAGAGTATGTCCTCTGTGTCCCGTACAGTCATATAATTTTCCGATTCCACAATTTATTGCGCACCCTGCACTCGACATAGAGCCTATACTTTATTTGCATGGTAGCAGAGCGTGGTTTTACCTACTACAGCCTCAAAAAAATTTTCTTTTACAAATTTTGACAAATGTTGAAAAAGCAAGGTGCCAGTTATTGACAACTGCGATCATTCTGGGCTAATTTTATTTAATAGCATATCAGAAAACAAGCTACGTAGGCGGAAGGGGCATCACAAGCGCAAAAAACACGTGCGAAATTGAATTGAGCAAAGGAGAGAAAATTGATGAGAGAGATACGAGCGGGGATGGAATGAATACAGTCATGTTTTCTGACTGTGTGTGTATAAAAACAGTTAATGCACCAATCACATCTAAAAGACTGAAGGCTTTCTATATCGACGGGATCCACGACTTTGAATAATTGTGACAGTCGCTATAATAATAGAAGCGATTTAACCGAGGACTTATCGTGTATTTGTGGTAATTCGACTTTTCGAGATTTTTCTATAGACCGTAGCATAGACGACGTTGCAGCTACTATGCCGCAGAAATCTTCAAAGAAACTCAACGCAGATACGCTTTCCAAGGAATTCCGCAGTCATCATCTCGACCAGCCATTCCACCGTCACCGTGCACGAATTTCATCCCGTTTTTCGGCCGGGTACTTGTTTTGTGTTCAAGACTGCCTACTGCTGGGTTACAAACTTTTATCGAGGAGTTGAACGGATTCAATGCTCCCTCCACACCTTGGATAAACTGGATTCCCCTAGGTCCGTAGAGGGCTACTTCCAGGAAAACCTCGATTCCATTCGCCCCATACTTAGAAGGTAAGCAAAAAGCACTATGTAATAGGTGCGTCTTCTTATGCTGGTACATCTCCATCAGTATATTCTCTCACGCATGTAATTCCATTGAAATTAAAATTTCTAAAAGCGCGTCTTTATGGAAACTTTAACTTCTTTGGCTTCATTGAAAGAATTAAGCGTAGCTCGCATAGCTGATTTTAACGAGAATGCATAGTTTGTTTAACCTTTATCCTCTCTCTATTCGAAAATTCAGATTAGCGTGCTTAGCCATACGGATATCTTAATCAGATAACCCTATTTAATGTTACACCATTATTTTGGATTCGGGTAGGAAATATTAATAAACTTTCTTCATTGTGTTTTTCCAATATTTTACTTATTCCTCTCGGAGTAGCCCAATCTAAACGCAAAGCTTCGCCGCCATCCTTGAAGTGTTAAAAGCGGTATGCCCTTCTTCAGGAGATCCATCTTATCTAGTTAAAGCTTAGCTCATGTAGCTTACAATATACTGTATATCTTCCAATAGTATCCTCTGGCGTCTATTTCTTCAACTTAATTACTAACTAGGCGTTTATTCGAGACCGGCGTTTATTTAGCAATCTGGGCCAAATCTTATAGCTTCCACGATATCATAAAAGCTACATCATATTATTGCTTTGGAGGCATGTCTTTTTTTATTTAACAGAACAAGGTAGTGCATATTAAACAGTCCTTACGAAAAGTATGCTTTGAGAACTAAGGGCTGAATAGCAGAGTGCATATGATATTGAAACTCAAAGCAGTGTGCTGGGAATCCCCTCAAGCCCGTGTTCACGTGAACTGCTGCTTGGAAGAGAATCCCTGGCATGTATTAGACACCAGCGTTTATTTAGCAGTCTTAATTTTGAAATCCGGCATTTATTAGAAATCGGCGACAATTGGAGACTAGGCGTCTATTAGAAGATATATGGTATAGTGTAACTTTTTTGACTGTTAAGGCTGATTCCCACTGGACAGTAAGGACGGTAAAAATCAGCCGGTATTCGAAACAACCGTTATGACCATTCACGGCAACAAAGTATGACAATTCTCACTGAACAGTAAAAGTTATCATCGTTACAGTGATCATGGCCAAAGCAATCCCAGCATTCTTGTTTCATGTGCTCTGCTGTGATTGGCTGGTTTTATCAACGACACGGTAGAGACAGCTGAACTTTCTATGTGCTGGCACAAGATGGCAAAACTGGTTGCCCTTGAGCTACGTTTCCATATCAACTCCACCAGTATCAGCTGATTTCATCGTGCTTGCCGTCGAGTGGGAATCAGCCTTTACAGAATTTGGCTTTCATTATTAGGCTAAAATTTCAAAGCTCTCATTCTCATTACGAGATTAAATTATTTTTGATATTCACTTGTATAATTTATTTCCATTGAGCATAAACATTAACTTTATTAATCTTTCGTTTAAAATTATATTTGGCTATTTTAACATTTAAAATATTTAAAGTCCAGATTCAGTTTTTTTTTTAGTAACCTGCGAGTTAGTAGGTTCCAGCCAACTAGCATATGTTAAATTGTTATGATTCATTTAATTAATTTGAATAAATTATATATATGCTAATAATAAAAAGAAATTAATCCTCCCAGGAAAGGTATAGGAAGTAGCTGAAGCACTGAGATCACCTATTTTTACCCTTTTATCTCACTTTTTTAACCCGCCTCTCCAATTTTTTAAAATCGAAAATGAATTTTCTCGAACGTAGTATTTAGAAAGTGTAAAAGAGCTCTATCTTCTTTCTTTTGTCATCATTTCCGATCGAATTATATGCCATGTGTTGCCGTAGTTCTAAAGACCAAGTAACTGCCACCCCAATAAACCGACTCTATTGGGACAATTTGGCACAAACTTCATAGTCATGGAGATCTTCCTTAGAGGAATCTACCTACAGAATTTCACTCATTTATATGCATAAATACACGTAGACCTTTTGGTACCCTCTAATCTCCAGCCCCGAAACCCCAACACCAGTGGGATAATCAAAACCCAACTAAATAGTGAAGGTGCACATGCCCATAGTAAGGTACATTCCGAATTTCAACCTTCTACCTCAAATAAAGTGGAAATTATAAAGGGGACGGACGGACAGACGGGCATTGTGAAATTAATAAGTAGCTCCATGGGTTCTGCTACTTAATAAAGTGTATGTCCTCTATTGCGCAACCTGTACGTGAAATACGTGGTTTAGTGTTACCATTATGGTCCATTAAAACTTTCAATGATAGAGGTAAACTCCACACCCAAAACAACTTTGTTTAAAATGAAAGATGATAGTCTGAATAACAACGTAGCATGTACGGGGTTGTGCATAACCTTTTGCTAGGGGGCTGCGACTTAAACCGCAGCGTTGTAGCACACTCTTATGACGCTTCGGCAGAGAGTAGTTCATTGTGCGTCTATTGGTATCAAACAAATATGGCTGGTTTAATAAATGACAGTGAAGAGCAGCGTTTCATGGATAGAGTTCGTGCAAATGCATATCGAGAGGCAATGGAAGCAGGTGCGTCTTTTATTAATCGCAAATGGGTTGCGAACAAGTTAAACCGATCGGATAGATGGGTGACGGACAATTGGAAGAAAGGTTATGATAACTGCCATGCCGAATTTGCTGAGGGTAGGCCCGAGAAATTATCACAGGAAAGCAAAAACATCATTGCTAATAACAGTGGCAAAAGACGTCGCAGCTGTGTCAACGTTGCACAAGAAATTAAAGCCAAGCGTGGAAAAACAATTTCTCGTTCAACGGTTCAAAGACATCGTCAGCGTGCAAACATCAAGCCATTCCATGTTATTCCGAAACCGATGAAGACCGCATTAAACATCGAACACCGGCTCTGGTTTTGCGACAACCTGCGGGATTGGGTGGAAGACGACTTCATGCACCTTGCCCCGAGCGACGAGTTCTTTGTGTGGACTATGAGACGTCCGAATTACCAAAACGATAGGGTCTGGAGCTTATCGATTACAGATATTTCTGACGATGAACACTATCAAGAGCTGTCCAAGAAGCCTGACTGCATTGGCATCTTCGTGTGTTTCACTGCCAAGCGAATGATGTGGAGATTCAAGGAGCAGGGTGAGTCATGGAATGGTGATTATTTTCGGAATTTGCTAACAAATGATGTTTTTCCGTTTCTTCGAGATCCAAACAACACTATCGACCTGCATGAAGTTTGTTTATTTCACGATAAGGCACCTTGCTTTAAGGCTAATGCAACACAGCAAATCCTAAGAGAAAGTGCTATTGATTTCTTCTCATCAAACAAATGGCCCGGTGCATCCCCTGACCTAAACGTTGCTGAACATTTTGGAGCCGTGTTAAAAGACGCAGTGGAATCTTTAATGATTCAAGAACGTGGTGAAAATCGGTATTCTCGAGACCTTCTAATGGGACACCTGACATCTGTGCTGAAGGACATGGAGTACGATACTGCTCTGTTTGAGACACTCCTCCGCTCCTACCCGAAACGGATGCGTGCTGTTCGAGAAGCAGGTGGTGGCCACACTAAATATTGATGTGATAAAAGCAGAAATAAACGTACTTTTTGATTATCAACCGCAGAACATTCCACTTAGTTTTGTTTATTTTCCAGACCCCTAGCAAAAGGTTATGCACAACCCAAGAATTCTCAATTCGTACTCAAAATTGATAAAATATATAAAAAAAAAACTTTCATTTTTTCCCTTCCCCTGCGATAGACACTGGCGCCATGGTTCGGCAACTGTTACATCACAAGTTGCCGAGAAGGACGAAGGAGTTTCGAATTCGTGATGTCACACATTGGACGCTGTCGGTTACTTGTCATTTGGGCATCGTAATGGACTATGAATATGAAACAAGACCGGTAGTGATGACTGCGATTTTGATAACCGTGACAGCCATATACAAGGGCCGTTAGCAGAACTAAATGCTACTTCAACTTCTGCGATATACAGCCCTATGCATTAAACCATGAAACAGGATCTTCTGCTTGCTGCGTCGGCGTGTGCACACTACAAATAGGCTTACCTCCACATTCCTTCGGCGTTTAACGAGTGCTGTTGTGGTCGTTGTTCTTGAAGTACGCCAGGCCCGTTTAGAATTGGTAAAGCGTCTAGTTCCACCTTATACGTGAACTAGTTTCAGCGAATTTCTTGTTTGAACTGATACTGAATTTAAAACGGCAGATGCATAGACAAAGCAAGACGCTTCAAAATGAGCACACGATGCTGTTTGGAATTGGATACCAGTTCCCTCGCTGTCAAAAACTAATCCACTGTTTTTTAATCGAATCTGATTCTGGAAATCTATGAAACGTGAAATTTCTATCCGACTGTCTATTTACACATCCAAACAGAGGACAAATTGAAGGCATTCCGACACAAAACAGGTTAGCAAAATCTTACGATATGTAGAATCGTTCCTAGCGCCTAGAATCTCGGCGACGAAATTCCCAGAGGTTCTCACGGCAGGAAATGGCAGCTTGTTCCGCCGTGTTCTGTGGAGAAGGAATGGAAGATCCCACGCAAATTTTCAATTTTCTGAGGCATTTTTCTTATTAAAATATTAGGAAAAATCGAAAAATTTTGAATGATAAATACTCTATTAACCTGGATTAATGTTATGATGCAAAGCAAATAAAGTCGATTTTTTCTGTGGAGTTTACCTTTAAGATATGGCATGTATTATGTCATGGTTGATTATAATGTAAGATTAATGATAGTCGAAATTGGTTTGATGGTATATGTTAAATTGGTTCGATATTGGAACATCCAATTCTAGGCTATGGCATGTAATATAACAAACAGCTTGGAATAATGTGTCATGAATGAACATAATGTAAAATTAAAGATAGTCCACATTGGTTCAAAGGTACGTGGTTTAGTAGAACCATTATGGTCTAATGAAACTTCCAGTGCTAGGCTATGGCATGTAATATATCAAACCGCTTGGAATGACTCGTCGTGAATGAATATGACGAGAAATTAATGATAGCCGAAATTGGTTTAATAGTAAGTGTTTTAATTATACTGTTATGATACCATTGAAAACTTTCAATGCTAAGATATCGCATGTAATTATTTATGCCTTACATTATCAATAGTTAATTTCTGTTATGCACATTCTTATCAATATATTGTTGCTAATTGCTCGCTTCAACAATACATGTTTACGTTGAAACGACTTAGCAGTAGATTATGATGAAATAATAGACACTTGCACAGAATGCTGCAACACATGACGATCATTTCATTATAAGGAATGGCTACAAATTGAAGGTCTATCATATGTTCGAGTATATAGAGAATTACTATTCTCTCCATTTAACTTTTCAGGTACATGTATTTTTATTCATTTTGAACATCACATTTGTGTTAGATGTACGCCTTGCTTCTTTAGAAAACTAATTCTTTCCTTTTTATCATCGAATGCCTTAAAATCTTATCGGTGCTGGGCATATCGGCTGCTTGACTTGTTAATCTTACACGTTTTTTTATTTTCCGAGATAGTATTGGACTGCTCACAAATACACTGAAGAGCCAAAACATTATGACCACCTACTCAAAAACGCGTTGCGCCACCTTTGACCTGCAACTCGCCTTGGCAAGAATGCCACAAGTTCGTGGTAGATGACTGGAGACAGGTTATACCAAATGTCTAAGCAGCAGTCATGCAAGTCGAGATATTCCAACATGGTGATGTTTGAGATCTGAGTTGCTGCTCCATGACATCCCAAATATGCATCATCGGATTAAGATCCGGCGAGTTAGGTGGCCAGGACATTAATTGGAATTCATCCTTATGCTCCTCGAAACACTCCAACACAATTTGAGCCTTGTGATTTGAGGCGTTGTCCTGCTGGAAGATTCCATTTCCAGTTGGGAAGACAGATGCCATGTAAGGGTGCAACTGGTCCGCAATGATGTTCAGATAGTGCGCAGATTTCATGGTTCGTTCTACCACAACTACGGGTCCCAGAGCCTCCCATGAGAACGTCCCCCAAAGCATAATACCGCCACCACCAGCCTGTGTATGGCCTGCTGTACAGTGGGGGGGGGGGGGGCAACTGTTCGCCTGAAAGTCGGCGTACCCTGACACAATCTCAACGTGATGATTAAGAAATCGTGATTCCTCCGACTAGGCAACTCTCTTCCACTTATCCATGGTCCAGTCTCGATGTTCCCACTGTAGGCGTAGTTGACAATGACGCTTGGTCAACAGTGTCCTCTGAACTGTGCGTTCCAAAACACTTGCACTTGGACCTGCATTGTACTGGGCTGACAGCTGAGCCACTATCTGGCACCGATCTTGCTTTATCAGGCGGGACAGTCTCCGGCGTCCATTTTCTTTGATGACGCATGGGCTTACAATACCTTGGCGTCTACTGCTGGTTTCACCATCATTTATCTATTTTGCATACATACTAACAATAGCAGATCGTGCAGTTTCGGAGATACTCGTTTCGAGTCTTCGGGTTATTACAACCTGCCCTTTATCAAATTCGCTTAGATGAGCAGCCTTTCCCATCACTCACAAAATTAAGTGCAAGACTGATTCCTTACCTTCTCAAGCAGCAGTTAAATACAATTTCCACTTAATTACATACCCTCCACTTGATCCAGACGAGTTCATTCACCAATGTGGTGATGGTCATAATGTTTTGGCTCTTCAGTGTAAACCCAGGAAGGTCGCCATATTCTAGAACGACGGTGATTAGAAGAAGCATACTCCGAGGTCGTTTATTCATTGGCAACGACGTAGTACAACGACGTGGATGTCATACAGATCTCCGATCGAATCCCCATCGATTCAATGAACTTTTAATATTCTGTAGATTGTTTTCAAATATTATTGCTTAAATTTGGAGTTTGATAATGGATACGGAAGAATTAGAATACATTCATTTCATACATTTCACTCGTCTCCTCCTCCTTTCTGTGATTACGGCCTAGTTTATTAAACCAATTAATAAAAGGTCGTGACATCAAGAAAATTGTGTGCTTGTCCTGCATTTTACGTAGGCTGAAAATGATACGTGTACCTAAGACTATCAAGAATGTGCTAGGAAAACGATTCCCCGCACACTATAACATCATCCCCGCGAACCTGCGAACATGATTATTCTCAAAATTGGGCCCTGGCTTCAATATCCTGCTAAAATAACTTCGATTCATCTGACCACGCGTCTTAAAGAGTATTTCTAGTCATCGAATCTCCACTGCTAGTGTTCCTCTGCCCACAGAAGGCGTGCTTTCTTGTTCGTCTGTGATAACTTTAGTTCTTGCAGGGCCTGTCATGTGTAGCCCTCTGAAACAAAGTGCACCAACAAAGCGTTCCCATAGGTATTTGTTCATGCCAAGAAGTTGAAGTCTGAACTGATTCGTTTAATTACTGCATAAACTTAATATTCCTTTTGACCATTATCAACGAGCGTTTTACGTCCACAGGACCGCGTTAAGTAGATGTTTTGTATCAGACCATAATATTTGTTCCATCGTCTCCTATCATTGAAAACGCCTTTCAGTCCTAACGGACCTTCTTGATAAGGTATTTCGTTTTAAGTTCCGCAAATGTTTATACGCTCAAGCCGCCCGCTCCCCTGCGCACTACACAAACATAGTCTGTCTCAATTATTCGTGTCTCAGTGATATCAGTTGTACGAGACATATCTGCATAGTTATACAAGACACACTATGGTTACCATAAAGCAAGCTGTTTTGCTTCGTAAATTTGAATTACTTTGTATTTTAACGTGAATGTTTAGCAATAAAATAGATGTCAGAGGAATTTTTTTTTTTAGAATTCATTGTAATCCAATACGTCCATCCAGAGCCTGTATGGCCTAAGGCTGACGAGTTGGGTCTCTGGATGGACCTGGATTAACGACTGCTGTATGATAGTCACAGCAGCCGGGGGAGGGGGTGAAGATCCTGAGTCACTGATGAGTTGCCCATCCAGTGACTAGCCGTGCCTGATGTTGCTTAACTTCACTAAATAAAATCCAGGACACGGCCTCCCCAAATTTTAAATTTTATTAAGAGTTTTAGCGAAAGTTCTCAAATTTAAAATTATTTCTGGGTCACAGCTACAGGCTGCATCTTGGAATGTTTACAAAATTTAATATTATAAGAATGCGGCTAATTATATTTAAGATTGATTTTATCATAGTGAATATGACAATAGTGTAAGTTTATAAATGATTAAAAAATATAAATTGTTTGTATTACTCATTAAATTTTGAAATATTTTATAATACTTCAATAATTTTTATTTATAATGAAATTAATCCATGTATATCTATTGTAAGGACTCTACCTCCTCCGAGATGAGCTGCTCGTTTCTTTTGTTAAAAAAATTCTTGATAAATGTAATTATTGTATTGATTTCCTGATAATTTTATTCAACGATGGAAAAACTCTTATTTATGTGACAAACTCAACAATGGACTCACGCGCAACAATGCGGTTATTAATATCAGACTGAAAGAAGAACTTGACGTTTAGTTGTTGCCGAGCGAGGAGAGAGAGGAGAAGCAGGAGTGAAATTTTGGAATACGAAGGGCAAGCAGCTCACCTCGGAGGGCTTGCGCGTTTGAAAAAAAAGAAAGACGACGATAAACGACTTGACTAAAGAACGGAGATATTTCACCGAAAGCTGTGGGCCTGAGACGAGAAGCAGCGTCAAGAATTCAGGAGCCTTGCGACCTCGACGACTCAATAATTACGTTCGGCCAGCGCCGCCATAGACGTTCGTATCACCAACCACAAGACGACGACAAGAAAAGTAATATCCATTTCTTTCTATTTTCCGATTTGGGGGCCCCGTGATAGAACTGATTTTGTTAACATCAATCCATCAACGTATTAAGAAATCTTTCCGATGAGGATTTAGAGCCGTATTGCTCGTTCCTTGGGTATAGGGTGGGCTCCCCTCTACTAACGCTACCCTACCTTAATCCGATATTATTAGTTTAGTTTTAGTTTTCGACCCTTCCCCCCCACTCAGTCCAAGTCTTTTCCATCCCCGACGAGGACAATTTCTTCAAGCGGTGACACTGTATTACGATTGTAGCCCTATACGGACCCCTTAATTTCTTGTTGACGAACTCTATGCAGATTTTAAACCTAAAGTGAAAAGAAAAAAGAAGGAAATAATAATAAAAAAGATTAATAAGGAAAAATTAAGAAAGAAGTTGAATAAAGAGAAAGACGTTTACCTAGTTAATGAGACTTACCTAGCGTAATCACTTCAATCCAGGACTAGAAAAGATAAAGACAAACTAAAAAAAGAAAACCGTTGACGTTAATATTAAGATGATAGACTCATAGATAATCCCTTGAGAGTGTAGTAAACATCAATTAATTTATTACGACTAAAATTTAGTTTAAAGAAAAATACTTACCCGATGTGATTTTAGGAGAAACTAATACGATCGAAAAACAACCGTTTCCGGATAACGACAAAAGGAATAATTAAGACTCAAATTTTGTTTAAGAGAATTTATTTGTGCGATATCAATTTTTACAGACATTTACTTCTTATGTTCCAAGACGAAGTTGATCTCAATATTTTAGTGAAAGAAAATAGAATAGACTTTTATTTACTTATTTTAATTAATTGCTTGTTGACTTTTTTTCTTTTGTTTGACCTCAACACCTGTGAGGTGCCTGATCTATTTAATTATTGTTTTAGAATTAATCCCTTGAGAATAAACGTTATCCTTCACAGGTCTTTAGGAGGGACCAACCAATTACGTCTGATACTTATTTCCTAATACGAACTAAAGATCTTATTTAATAGAATTGCGAGTCACCGGATTTATCTGTACTCCCGATCAAAAATAGGGACGCTACACTATATAGATACTATAAAAACATTACTTTTTATATTTTCATTTTTGTGCAATTCACTAAATGTTATATTAATGTGCCACCATCGTAACAGAGTGGAAATTCTTGAACTTGCCTTTGAAATGCTTTGAAATAATCACTTCTTTAGAAATTCAGGGAAATTTCATTTCTTCAAAAAAGCCTCCTTTTCTACTCGGATGAATTCACTCCAATTGTCAAAGCAGAAGATAAAAGAAGAATGGAAGCATTCGACTTAAGCGAATGACAGGAAGGACGAAAACCTTTCAAGAACGTTTCCGAAATGCGACCAACCAATTAGAAGTCGAGGCTCAGAAAGATTACCAGAAACCTCAACCGGTGCCCACGAGAGAGCCGCTGTCATCTTCTGCTTGTCTACAATCGTATTGAATGTCTACGGTTTCTTCTCCATGTATTGAAAATGAGGAGCAGGGAGAGAAACGATGACGACGGTTCTGTTACAGCGTTACTTTAGTCGCGACTGACATTTCATTAAGAACTGCTCTTTGCAAAGAAAAAGATTTTTATGTCTTTTTATCTGAGATGTCACACCATGTATGACCGGAATTATGAGCTTTTAAGTGGCAAAATTAATTTTGTACAAGAGTGAAGACTAGATAAGCGTATATTATTATGAATTTTCTAAAGTAATACAATCCATCATAATCAAATCATTTTAAATAATTTTAGAAGAATTCGCTATTTACCACCATTGCCTCAGGTGATTTTTAATTGTTAATCTAAGCAAATTTTGATACATTGTACAGTATTACGGTATCAGATAAACCTTGGGTATTTATTTATTTATTTATTAAAATATACCCAATGGGGTAATAAATGTAAAAATTACAGAAATAGTAATTATAAATCACGTGTATCCATAATCAACGAAGTTGAAAATGAGCAAGCTTTCATTACCAAAAATGAACTTAAAATATGAAACAGTATGAATGGATGAATGTATTTGATAGCATGAGTCAGTGAATGATATTGTATCAGCATGTTTGAGAGATGTGCATGAACATGATATTGTGACAGGTGATGTCAGTTTTGTTTATTTTTTTTTTATTTATTTAGGAGTTGTTGATATAAATATATACACTGGTTATTTTTGCTGTTTTTATGTATCGTTTACTTAAGTGTCTTTTGGTATTTCTTTTTTATATTACCGTCTGTGTTTTCATAATTTTTTAAAAAATCATTGCTGTTTGGCAAGGTATTTTTTTAATTGTCATTTTAAGCTTGTTTTTAAAAGGCGTCAACAATGAGTTCTTTTAACGAGTTAGCATTGTCGGGGAGATGAAATTCTCCGTATTTATCGGATGCTGACTCGTCATGGCAATTGTAGCCGTTGCCTTGTTTTTTCTTTAGAATTTAGTAGGTAGAAAAAAGTTTCTGATCTGTTCTGGTCATGTTTTCGTTGAGCAAGCGAGACTTTGATTCTACTGCTGTCCCGTCGGCGTATTTCCATATCTTCGAATCTTACAGAAAGAGGCGAACAAGTGAGCACGCAAGTGCTTTTCATTGGACCGCCTCACACGGACGCTCATCTGGGCAATAAGGAACTTTAAGTCATCCATCGATAATGTTTTTAATAAAAATAAAATTAAATTATTTAAATCGAGTTTCAAAATAGCAAAAAATGAAGAACTATATCAAAAGCATTCCTGTTGATCATGGGAAAGAAATCAACTCGACGCCGTGATTCGTTGGAGAGAGAATGACGTCACATTTTGCTCCGCAAAATTATTCATGGCGGAGGAGGAAAGCGCGATGCCGCGTACATTTATACCCAGCATTGAAAAAGAAAAGAAAGAAGAAATTATTCTGACAAGGGAACTACCTGGGCTCACTCAGAGCTTTTTGTCTGAAAATTTTTTTATAAATTCTTACCAGTGCCAAATCGAAATGATGCCAAATCGTGGCTCCAGAATTATGAAGAGGCTACGAATACAAAATGTATTGTCGACTACGAAGTTGCTAAGCCGCCGGCGCGGTGGCCGAGAGCGTTGTGGCGCAGGTCTTGCCGCTCTCGTAACCAGCGAGTTGCGGGTTCGAATCCCGCCAAAGGCATGGATGTGTGTGTTTGTCTATTTTCACCATCATCCTTTCATCCCATACGGCTAGTCTCCTGGAAGGGGGAGATGCGAGCTGGAAATCCATCCAAGTTGCTAAGCCGACTAGGTAAACTTTAGAGTGTTCCTAAAAATTCATTCTATTCTCGGCCAACAATGAACATTTTCAGCATCGTTGTTTGTTCCCAATGGGGTTTATATGCTGAAATGATACGCTAAGATCAGCATGGCATAAGCGAAGGGGTGTAAATAAAAGCGAAAAGTCTCGTACTTGTTTGGCTTTTCCTTAGGTTTAGCCTATCTTTCAATTTTGTTGTATGAGAAATAAGTTGCTTTTTCGCGTTTTGACACAATTCTTTTTTATATCCTGGAAGAATAAATGCATCAATTCTAATATATTCACATCAGACTTTAATATTGGAATAGAAATAATAAATAATTGAGTTCAGAACCATTGACATAGCTTACAATGACTGAAAGAGCGCTCGCGAATCGAGATTACGTGACTGAAAGCTATGATCGATAGTTTTTTAGCAACACCCACTCTTAAAAATTATTGTTAATTTTTATTTCCCTGTAATTTATTCCTTTTTATTTGTGCAGAATGATTTATCACAAATACTGGGCGAGTCATCATAATATGAAAAATAACAACGAATTAATATCTTCCAGAGGGACAGGATGCAATGCCTCTATTGATATCAAGATTAAAAAAAGTAAATGATGGGATCAAAAAATGATCTTTTTTTACGGCAGACTCCAGCTTTATGTGTTGTTGTGAGGATAAAGCCTCAGCATAATCATCATATTGATATCATTCAGGCTCTCAAGTGTTTGAGAGTGACTGAGAAAACAGCAGAAAATTACAACTCTTACTTCAATGATGGCCTCACTGTAAGTGAAGCTATGAGGCTTCATAAAAGAAAACTAATGATACATGAAAATTTCTCAGAATTACTTTCCAATGCATCAATCAACCCAACACCAAGAACTGTGTATTATCTGCAAGACAAACGGAGACTGGCTAACTTTGGCAACTGTTTCTTCCTCTGCACTGAATAAAGTCATAGAAAAGATCAGTGCACATAAATGTCAAGGTAATTGTCGTTGAAACATATGCGCTGTAATCACAAAACACATTTTCTAATATATGTATTGCTTTAATCGTACTTACAGGAGCCTCTGTTGCTGTTAAGGATGGAACCCTTTGGGCAATTTTAGTTGTCACCAGTGTCATGAATCGCAACCAACAGCAGCCTGTATCCAAAGAGCTCGTATTCTGCGATTCAAGCAGCAGCTGCGACTCAACACATTCAACTACAAGTCAGGCAACCGAAATGTCCAGGACCGATAAAAGTTTAAAGCATTCGAGAACGAAAAGAAAAGCATTTGATTTCTAAAGAAGCCCTTCGTTGTTATGTATTAGACGAGGTTGCTAAGGAAGCCTCTGGTTGCTAAGCAAGGCGTACATCTAATGGAAATGTATAGTTCAAACAGAATAAAACTATTTGAAAAGTTAAATGGAGAGTGTAGCAATTCTCTATAGATTAGAACATACGAATCCTTTAATTTATACGCATTCCTATTTAATGAAATAAGCGTTAATTGTTGAAGCCTTCTGCGTAAGGGTCAATTCTTTCTTCAAAAACTATTGCCAACGCTTTTCTACGTAATCATGTACCGTAGAAGGAAAGATTAGCTACTAACCATTGAAAAAATTTGCTAACACAAACTAACTATTAATAATATAAGGCGTAATAAAAGTTTCCAATGGTTTCGTAATAACATTAAAACACGAATCATGGAACCAATTTCGATTATCATTATTTTACGTTATATTCATTCAAGACACATCATTCTAAGTCGTTTGATATATTACATGCCATATTTTAGCATTGAAAGTTTCTAATGAACCATAATAGT
>JAHWFO010060559.1:913-18375 GCA_023313115.1 Rhysida immarginata
TTAAAAAATGTTTTCGAAGATTAATTAAATAGTATTTTTGTGTCCACATTCATAAAATTAATGAATAAATTTAACGAACTTTCTGAACAATCTCAAATATAATTCTGAATAATCGCACCATTATTATAATGAAAAAATAATAATAAAAAAAAATTTACTTGGGCTAAAATATTGTAACTGGAAAATTTTATTATCCTTTTATAAGTTCCTTGGATTTTTGGTTTTAAGTTAAGTTTCAGCTATATTAATTGATTGTAATAGTTTGTTACTTTTAAAATTTTTCATGGTCCGCCTGTTGCACGATAACTTGAAAACGGATTAACTTTTTCAAATTCTGTTTTCAGAAATATGATCATCAAAGTATTAGCTCGGCCGTATCAACTTTTCAGAATTTTTCGTGGACCCCTTCAAGTCGAATTCACATGCTAAAACAGTGACTGTAAAGAATACCAAAATAATGGCATGACATATAACAATCGATTTATCAAGAAGGAATACATTGTTACTTTCTGTTCATCTTATAAGCATTACTGACATCAGCGCGTGCACGTGAAATCATTTTGTCGACGCACGATTGCTCAAGTGCTCATAATCTATATTATTCACTAGCGAAAGGATGGAGCTACTTATTGGTTTTATAACGTCTTAACTGTATTCCCCTTCATAATTTCTACATTTTTTGAGATAGAATGTTGAAATTCGGAATGTAGCTTCCTATGGGCAAATTCATCTGCACTATTTACTTTGGTTTTGATTGGTACACTGGGGTCGGAATTACGGGGGTGGGATTCAGAGAGGACAACATATCTATGTGCTATTTAGGTACGTAAAGGTGTAAAATTCAGTATCCAGGTTCCTCTAGGCAAGATCTACATTACTATGAAGTTTAGGCTCAGGTGTTCCATTGGGGTCGGATTTGCGGGGGTGGTAGTCACGTGGTCTATAGAACTATGCTAACATATGGCTTGTGATATATCATACGTTTGGAAATGACGAGAAAGGAAAGAAAATACGAGCTTTTTTTACGTTTTCTACATATTACGTTCGAGAAAATTAATTTTTGATTAAAAAACTTGGGGAGAGGTAAAAAATGCAGATAAAGGGGTAAAAATAGATGACTTCAGGATCTGCTACTTGCCTCACCCTATTTGCAGAGAGGGGGGGATTAATTTTTTTAATAAATGTGTAAATGTATTTCTCCTTCACTGCTAAAGCTCCTCCTTTAAATGTTTACAAGATTTTATTATTATTGTTGTTTTACATTGTTACATTATTATTATTATTGATCAGGCTTATAAGAGGAAAAAAACTCAATGAAAATGATCTGTAAATTATAAAAAAAAAAAAAAAAAAAAAAGATTTGTATCTGGGACATAAAATTTTTTCATCTCTGGTTTATGTCTGCTTCTGTGCTTTTACTCTGGGGATTTTGAACCAGGGTTGTTTTTTTCTTTTTTTTTCCCTCCCTTGCACTTTAAGGTTGGGGGTTTTGTGCTTGGGAGTTTTTTACCAGCGGGTTTTATGCCTGGGGGTTTTGACTGGATCCCGTCGTCACTAATAAAAAACAGCTAGCTCTGCATGTAGTCACAGTCAGTTTTTCAAACTGCACTAATTTATTTACTTTTAAAAAAAAGGCTTAAGCAGATTAAAACGCAATCAAATTAAAATAAAAAATCACGAAAAACAAACGAAGGTAATCAAAGGATGATATTAAAATAAAAACTTTGTGTACAGAAAACACAGCGATTACAAGAGAGAATTCAAATTACAATTATTGATTTAAATCACAAAATATTTACAATCTACTGGGCTACATTATGGCTACATTTACATTATGGCTAATGTGACATAATTATAAAACATAACAAAATATAAATCCTCTATAAATACCAGGTGATCCAAAAGAGTATTACATTTTTTACATTGTCAACGACAATTCAGTGTTTGCTTTCCAGCAATTCAATGCTTTCATAAGAATCACGAGGCATGCGCAACATTGTTTTGCTAAAGATTTCGTCACGGCAAAACAATTATTCGTTTCATGAAAAAATTTAATACACTTTTGGATCACCCGGTATATGTTCACATTAGGCTAGTAGATTGTTTAAATTAATACTGTATTGTAACTTGAATTCTCTCTCGTAATCGCTGTGTTTTATGTACGCAAAGTTTTATGTACACTTAGGTATCAATTTCAAAGGCTAAATTGATTATTATTTCAGTAAATACGTAATAATAACGACAACTAAAACACATTACCATTAGCGTCCACGACAGTGCGCCATTTTGCCATAAATAGTAGCAGCATAGAATGGACAGCTCAGAATGTCGATGATGGTGACCTTGAAGCAGCGCTCCTGGTGGAAGTGTGTATTCGTGTATTAACATAGCTTAAATAGGCGATGTTCGCGAATTTATTTTTCGTTCTTCAATAAATAAAAAAATGAGTGTAAACAAAGAAAATAAAATCATTTTAGATATAATACCTTTTAAAACTTTAGATATGGTACGTTTTCTTTGGCAAGTTTATTACTTAAAAATAAAAAGTTAACTTTTGATCTATCAGTCTTTTGTTATTGATGATAACAGTGACCAGGTTTTTAAACTTGAAATTACTACGGCACAAGGCCTCCCATTACTACATATTACTACGTTAGTGTCCCAAAATACTACCTTATTACTACAGTAAGGGTTTTGTTTACTAAATATAGATCAGTGCTTTTGAAGTGCTATGCAACGCAAGGCAAGAAGTTAACTTTAAAAGAGTCGACAGTGAGAGGGAGTGCAAGGGAGGGCGGTAAAGCACTAGATAATACAAGTAGCGCAAACTGACCGGAAGTCGCCATTTTGGACCTACACCCAGCAGAGGTCTAATACAAAACAAGGCTAGAAATGCCCTTCGTTCGCAATTTTTACTCTTTAAACATTAATCTAACTTAATTGTTAATGAAAGTTAAATTTAAAATACACTTTTTATTTAGTTTGATCTGCAAAAAATCATATTTTTATATAATACTATTTGAAAAATAGTTGAGAAAACCTTCTCTTATTACTGTTGATATATACTTATACGGGACATGAATTTATGAAGGGTATGAGTAAATATATGTGCTATATTATTTTTTTAATCCGTTTAATTATTCTTATAAATAATAATTTATCAAATAAACGTTCATTTTACAATACAATTGTTTTTATTAATTAATTAACGTTAACTTTCATCCTTTCGGACATCGTCACTAATTATTTACAACTGAAACTTTTTTATTTTTAATGTTTTTAAAGTTTTTTTTAAAGTGAACAATTCTTATAAATTTAATTTCACGCCTTTTTAAATAAAACTGTCATTTTATCACATTAATGAAATTTTTCGTTACTATTTGAAAGAGTTCATTTAGAGATGAAATATTTTTAAATGAGCACGAGTTAATTTCTGTGAATTAATAATGGTTAGCATTGGCATATTCGAAAATTATTTTTTTGTCAATAATTTAAAAATCTGTAAATAAGTACTTAAAACAACTTGATTTTCAATCATTTTATTATAAACTGTTTTCCCCCCTCCTAAAACACGAGCAACAAATACAATGAATCCATATTATGGGTCTAGCTTTACTGATAAATATAAAGGAGGGTAATACATTTCTAGTTTAGCAATATGAGAAAGTTAAATTATTTTAGCTGATGCGTTTCGTAAAACCTACATCTTCAGAGAAATTGTTGGAAATAACATTATTCGACCAAGAATCAGATTCAAAATACAAAATTTAACGAAAGTCAATCTGATTTAACCGTTTAAATTCCAAGAATTTGGATTGGATAAAAGTCTATAAATATTAATGAGCAAATAAAATAAATCTTTATGTTGAAATGAAATAAAATGAATACAAAATAAATCAGAGTGAATAATATTAAATGAATAATATAAAATAAATAATAAATTAAATAAATAAATAAAATAAAATAAAAGTAAAAACAAAATAAAATAAATTAGATATAACAAACTTGAAATAATATAAAAATAAAATAAATAAAAAATAACAAAAGAATAGGAAACTACTCAACCCACAATACAAACTAGTATGGATAAATAAAATGCATAAAATTATATAGACAAGTTATAAACAGTCAAACGTAATAAAATAAATAAAATTAAAGATAGTACACTAAGAGCAATGCTAATCAGTGAAATCTCTAGGTCCAAGATGTCGGCAGCCAACCCACGTGATTAGAACTAACCAATCAGCAGTTAGAATTGTCGGTAAATGCCTTGTAAAAGGTTTGCGCTACTTGTATTATCTAGTGCGGCATACTTCAACACCACCTACCAGCACAAAAGGCGCATTCGGCGGCACTCAGATCTGGCTCAGATCTGAGAGAACTGTCACGTGGTATCTGACTGCTTTTCTGAGCGTCTGAGTATTGCCGAACGCGCTTTTATCTCAGAAAGAAATGGCTTGACCGACTTTACAAATATTGAGAAGAAACGGCGGTTTTACTAATTTTAGTGTACATGAAATAAAAATCTGCATCAAATGAACAACTCAGCATGATTAATATTCGATCGCGAGAAGAGTATACCATAAGGCCAGGGAGGAAAGGGTACACTGGGCATCGCCATGATTTGGCTCTCGTAGCTTTTTTGATAGCTTCGCATCGCAGTGAGCGCCGCCATATTCTATCTGAGCACTCAGAAAAAGAAAAGCTTGCTGAGCGTCTGAGCTCAGAATCTGACAGATTCGTTGAGTGCCGAACACGTTTCCTTCTCAGGCGGAAGTAACAAAGTGCTCGCCGAACGCTGCTCTCTCAGATCTGAGCGCCGCCGAATGCGCCTATTAGCTGTGGCCTAGCGGCGAACGCAGTGCGAAGCGACTGGATGCGAATGCGGCGGTTGCGTGCGGCAGGCGGAGGGAGCGGATGCGGAGTGCAGAAGGAACGATGCGGCAAGCTACTGGGCTGCTGTCTGGCGTCAGGCGAAAGCGATGTGAAACCATAGCCTACATGATAAGATAGGCTATGGTGAAACTGAACGTGAAACCAACTGCTGCCACTAGGCGCATTTGGCGGCACTCAGATCTGGCTCAGATCTGAGAGAACTGTCACGTGGTATCTGACCGCTTTTCTGAGCGTCTGAGTGACCGTTGCCGAACGCTCTTTTATCTCAGAAAGAAATGGCTTTACTGGCTTTTCAAATATTGAGAAGAAACGGCGGATCTACTAATTTTAGTTTATATGAAATACAAATTAACATCAAATGGGCAACTGAGCATGCATAATATTCGATCCCGATAAGAGTTTTCCATAAGGCCAGGAAGGAAAGGGTCACTGGGCATCGCCATGATGAAGCTCTAGCAGCTTCTTTGATAGCTTCGCATCGCAGTGGGCGCCGCCATGTTCATTCTGGGCAGTCAGATAAAGAAAAGCTTGCTGAGCATCTGAGCTCAGAATCTGACAGATTCGTTGGTTGCCGAACACGTTTTCTTCTCAGACGGAAGTAGCAAAGTGCTCGCCGAACGCTGTTCTCTCAGATCTGAGTCAGATCTGAGTGCCGCCGAATGCGCCTACTGCCAACTGCGTGAAACGGAAACAACAACATCCACTTCATTCACTCACGTAACGGAACGCAAGCATGAATCATCATTTAACTGATCAATCAACACCATCCCCTCTAGGTGGTGTTGCATGGTGGACCGCAGCCACCGATAAGAATGGTCACGGTCTTATCGGTGGCTACGGTTGGACTGATGACCAAATTGGTCAGACCAATTAGTGCCCATGTTTTAGGATATTATTAAAACTTCCTTAGACTATGATATTACTACACCTATTACTACGGAGATTCAAATATTACTACATATTACTACTTTTTCCAAATTACTACGGTCATTACTACGGCTGGGATTTTAGGCCATTTATTACTACGGTAGTAATGAAATTACTACGTCTGGTCACTACAGATGGTCAACTTATAAGGTTAAAACAATTTGGTTGATTAGCCAATCAGCGTTTGGCATTGATACCCAGTGTCTGAGATAAGAACTAAAAAAATGACGTCATATATTCCATTAATCACGCCATTTATGAAATACATGGCGTATATTTCTTTGAGCAATATATGACGTAGACTCAAGAGTTCAGTTTACTAGAATCGTTTTTTTAATTAATTTTTAAAAATTTATAAAAAAATTCTGGAATTTTATAAAACAAATTATTTCCGATTGTGAACTGAGTAATGCTAACATAAGAAATGACAACTTTAAACCAGTATAAATTTAAATTCGTTAATTTTATTTAAAAATGGAATTCATAACTTAAAAATAAAAACTCAATATGATTTTACAATAATTTGTTAAGTTCTTTGTAGAGTTTTCTATTTAGCTTATATTTATAGTTCTTCACAAATCTTCCTTTGGGTTGGTTTTTGCTACGTTTTACTTGCTTGTCAGTTCCCAAACGTTTTTTTGTTTTGGTTTGGTTGGTTTGGTTTGTTTGGTATTAACGTCCTTTTCAACTGCTATGGTCATTTCAGGACGGCGTTATAGGGGCCGCAAATTTGGCCTCGCAAGGGTTCTTTAACGTGCAGCCAGCAAACGACTACACGGGACCAACGGCTTTACTTCCCTTCCGAAGGAAGTGCGTGATCTCAGGATTTCCCCCTGAAAAATCCTCGTCGTCCTCGGCCGGGATCGAACCCGCGTTTTTTGTTTTGAAACCGCTGTGTTTGGTTATTTTACTTAATACTTGTAGCGGTAGGGTAATTTTCAAATTCTTCTTCATGGTAGAATCACAGATTGTATAACTCTAACAATGGTAGCATTTGTAGACATTTGTACTTCTTGTATGCCTCACTGGTGCGCTGCAGGACATTTAATCACGTGATTATTGCCGAGTTGACCATCTGTATTAATCTTGTAGGAATAATATCCATGTTGGAATAGTATTTAAAATAGTTAAAATATAGTTTTTACTTTTTCTAATTCCATAGTTATTAAAAAAATTAAGAATTTTGAAATATTCATTACAAAGCAAATGATTTTTAACCGACTTCAAAAACAAGGAGGTTCTGTGTTTGACCCGTATGTATCTTCTATGTACGCGATTTTCTCAAAAACTACTGATCCGATTTGGATGGGGTTTTCGCTATTCGACTGAATATTTTTCTGAAAGGTTTTTAACTATTCAAATAAGTTATGTAAAAGGTTTTTTTTTTAAAAAATCACGCTTTTATCATGTTTTATTATTATTATAATATCTCGTCAACAATATGGCATAACTTTGTAACAATAAACGGATACATTTAACCCTCGTCATAACGAATTCTTTGTTGTGGCAATTGGACAGTGCGTAGTAATTAATTGGTACCACTAGAACACGAAACAGTGAACTGATTTGAAAAAATTTTTTAACATGCATTGTTATCGGTCCTGCGCATGTGTACCAAGTTTCAGCTCTCTAGCTTCTCGGGAAGTTGGTTTAATATTGATTACAAGATTTGATCTAAACAAACTAACATTGCAAGTTAAATAAAATCTTTTCATAATAATAATATAAATAATGTTTTCATCAATAATCCAAAGGTTAATGTTTGGTGCGGTTTAATGCACAATCGAGTAATCGAACCTTTCTTTTTCGCTGAAGACACCATTACCGCTGCAACTTACCTAGATAGGCTGGAGAATCACCTGATTCCACAGGTGGAAGAGCTGCAGCCCAACATAGTCTACCAATAAGATGGAGCACCTCCTCACTGGGTCCTGCAAGTTAGACGAGTGCCTTGATACGAACTTTCCAGGACGATGGATTGGAAGGGATGGGTCAATCCCTTGGCCCCCCTCACTCGCCCGATACGAACCCTCTGGATTTTTTCTTCTGGGGATATGTGAAAGACAGAGTGTACAAGACCAACGTTGATGACATTGAAACTCTCAAGAACAGAATATTTGAAACAATCGCTGAAATTACCCCCCGAAATGCTAGCCCGAACCATGGGAGGAAATCGAGTTTTGCTTTGACGTCCTTCACACCATAAATAGCGGGCACATAGAAATTTATTAAGGCATGCTAAGAAACTTTTTTTGAGCTTTTTTTGTGAATAAAAAAAATCACGTTAAAATCTGTAATAGTTTTTCGGTAATAAACATACAGAATACGGGAGATAATATAGAAACAGCCAGTATAAGTGTATGTATGTACACTGGTGGAAAAAAAAAATCCCAACACCACGAAGGACTTAAGCTAGATGAATGAAATTTGGACAGTATATTCAGCTATGGTATTTATTCAATTGATTCAAGTTTCAAGGTTACAACTTATAGGGGGCGCCACCAGCGCCATCCTGTACATACAAATTAGACATTCCAATGACAGATATAAAGGAGATCAGACGCGCGTCTGTATCACTTCAGACACTTGTGGACGTGAAACATAAGAGTACGTAAAACATGCCTCGAAGGCGACTGCGACGTGAATATGGGCAGCTAACCCAATTCGAACGAAGACGTGTAGTGGGCCTTCGAGAGGGTGGACTTTCGTTCCGTGCTATTGCAGAACGCATGGGTCGAAACGTTGTCACTGTGTACAACTGTTGGCAGCAATGGTCCAGGGAAGGCAGGATTACCAGGAGAACAGGATCTGGACGACCCCCGGCCACTGGAGACAGGGTTGACCGGCGCATCTGTAGGATGGCTGTGGCAAATCGGACAGCATCTGCAGCGGACATTCGGGCTGCTGTGGCATCCAACGTCACTTCGCGCACAATTCGGAACCGTCTCCTGGCCTGGAACCTCCACTCCAGCCGTCTTGTGGCATGTTTGCCTCTTACCCCTCAACACCGTGCGGCACGTCTTCAGTGGTGTCAAGCCAGAGCGACTTGGAGGGCAGAATGGAGGTCTGTGGTCTTCACGGATGAAAGTCGTTTCTGTCTGGGTCAGAGTGATGGTCGCACAAGGATCAGGAGGAGAAGTGGGGAAGTCAAGTTACCGAGCTGTATCTGTCGTCGGCATACTGGCCCCACCCCTGGCGTTATGGTATGGGGAGGGATTTCCTACGACAGCAGGACCCCGTGGTGGTTATCCCAGTCACCATGACGGCAAATGTTTACATTCGGATGGTTGTTGAACCCATTGTGCTGCCATTCATGGCTGGTATGCCAGGGGGGCTGTTCCAACAGGATAACGCTCGACCCCACACTACCGCTGCAACCCAACGTGCCCTTCAGGGTGTCCACATCCTACCATGGCCAGCACGATCACCAGATCTATCGCCCATCAAGAACGTCTGGGACATGGTCGGACGCCGTGTCAGGGCTCTTCCACAACCAGCAACAACTGTCGTTGATCTGACTATCCAGTTACAACAGGCATGGAATGCCATACCACAAAATGACATTCGGCATCTCTACGACCGTATGCATGCACGTGTGTAGGCCTGCATAGATCAGCGCGGCGACTACTGCGGGTACTAAAGTCCGGCGCTGGTGGCGCCCCCTATAAGTTGTAACCTTGAAACTTGAATCAATTGAATAAATACCATAGCTGAATATACTGTCCAAATTTCATTCATCTAGCACAAGTCCTTTGTGGTGTTGGGATTTTTTTTTTCCGCCAGTGTATGTTCGTGATTTTCTCAAAAACTACTGATCCGACTGAAAATTTTTCTGGGAAGTTTATGACCCAGGAAGTCGGTTCATTTTTGTTAAAAAAGTTCTTGTTAAAAAATATTTTTATTATAACTATTAGGTATATATTCAAATAAATCTGTTTTTAAAAAATTTAATTGTTTAAGTTGTAGATTTTAATTTAATTTATTTATTTTTAAATTTAAATGTGGTTAGTCTCCTTTTAATGGGGAAAATTGTAAAATTAAAATTTAATAAAAAAAAAATAAAGAGCACAATTTACTAAACAAGTCACAACACAAACAACACATAAAAATATGGATGAGATATGTAGATGACATCCTAGTCATAACAAACATACCAATAGAAATATTAATACACCTATTAGAAGAACGATATCCTTTAAAATTTACACACAACAACATGACCAACAACCGTATCACATTTTTAGATATAAACATTATAAAAAATGAAAATAATCTAGATTTTGAGATAAATGAAAAACCAACAAAAGGTAACAACATACCACATTACTTATCACAACAACCCACACACCAAAAAATTAACACTATTAAACAGTGTTTACAAAGAATAAAAAATCTTACATCCCCGAAATATATTCCTACAAATTTAAAAAAACTTAAACTGAACCTATTAAAAAACAAATATCCGATAACTTTAATAGATGCGTTTACAAACAATACAACAAAAACTATACCAATTTAACAAGAACAACAAAAAAGATATTCAATACAATACAATAATACAATTTTCCACAAACAGAAAAAAATATTAGAACAAATACCAAACATAAAAATCATACCAAAAATAACAAATAACATTACTAAAACATTAATAACCACCACCAACCTAAAAACAACAATCAATCAAAATAATAGCACAAATATCAATTTCAAAGAAATATGTCAAAATAATAAAGAAAAATGGAACACTAGAAATATAATTTATCAAATACCATGTAAAAATTGTGAACATATCTACATAGGTCAAATTAAACGACAATTAGAAATAAGATTAAAAGAACATGAAAGAGCACTTCGCCACAAAGACAAAAACAACCATTTAGTAAATCATTGCATCAAAGTAAACCACACACCAGATTGGAATAACACAAAAATCATTGGAAAAGAAAAAAATTATAAAAAAAGATTAATTAAAGAAACAATAAATATCATTGCAAATAACAAAAATTTAGCCAAACCATCAATAGAGATAAACAATAAATGGACACTACTTTTAAACAACAATTACCCTAGTATACAATAGCCAACAATCATAACCAACAATTACAACCAACTTGGTTTCATCATCTTTATATCAATTGTTAAATTCTTATTTCAACTGTTTTCACCATTCAAAAATGTTTTATCCTACTGATGATGAGAAATATTCTCGAAAACGTTTTATATAAATTTTATCCCAAATATTTGGATCACCCTCTTCAAAATTTCATCTGTATTTCAAAACCAACACTTCCTTCAAGATTATCGTTTTCCACTATCAACATTATCTTCACAAGACTTCATCTACATCCTCAATAGACTAAATTTATTTCTACTATCAACAACATCTTCAATAGACTACATCGTTTAAGTTTTCTTCCATCTCACAAGTTTCTTCATCGTTTTTCAAGATTGGTGACTTTATTTTTTTGTTTTTATTAAATTTTAATTTTACGATTTTCCCCATTAAAAGGAGACTAACCACATTTAAATTTAAAATTAATCATTTAAACTCCTTAGATCAATAATATTAATTTATTTATACCTGAATATAAACATACTGATTTTATTTTTCTGGTTTGAATTGACGGAATTTTTTTTTAATTCAATAGAAAATCTGTAAATTGTAATGAAAATTTTATAATTCTTATTTCTATCCAAGAATATTTAAGTTACAATGTATCAAAATATTTATTTATTTTTAATTTATTGTAATTTAAATATGTTTGTTAGAATTATAAATTATAATTATAAATATTTTAGTTTATAATTCTAGCAAAAATAAATTAATTAAAAGGCTCTAAATAAATTCTAATATAAAATAAATAATTTAATTTTTAAAAAGGCTTGAAATATTTTTGATGTATTTTAACTTAAACATTTTGGATAGAATTATAAAGAATTTTTAATAAAAGTTTTGGATATGATGGATAACTTGGTAAGAGTTAAGTTTATCGGTTTGTTTGTTAATTATTATTTCATAACTTTTGCAGTAATTTTTTTATTATTTATTTATTTATTTATTTCTGAGCGTTTTCATTGTTAATATTTCCTCAACGTAATTATTAGTTTTGTTTTTTTTTTATTTTAAATGTTATTTTTAATGTAAATAAAACGAAATCCAATTAGAAATGTGCAGTAATGGCACTTTCCCGCGCTGCAGCGCCGCCATCGTCAATTATGTTCATTAGCTCGTGATTTTAGAGGAGTTGAACGACTCCCTACTATCCATGGAAGAAGGAGATAAGGAGTTATCCCCTTCTTCCATGCTACTATCTACTACGATTCGAACCCAAGGTTGTTAAAGAGAAGGTGGCCTCTACCGGGCAGTGTTGCCAGATCAGTGGTTTTCCCACTAAATTTAGTGGAAATTTTTGGCTTTAGTGGGAAATTTGGTGGGTACATGTCTTCAGTGGAATTGTTAGTGGTGTTTTTAAAATCTAGTGGGTTTTTTCAGTGGAATTGCGATACGTAAATTACATTCCCATTTTTTCACTTACAAGCTCCAGGAATCACATATTGTAGGAACTTTTTTTATCAGGAACAAGAAATTGAGAGACTCAACCAATGATGTGGATAAAAGAACGACCAGGGGAGGAAGTTGGATCCCCAAGCGCACTCCTTTAGTGACCCCAGGAGGTTTAATCGAACTTTGATCTGATGAACTTCAAACGAAGCTCACAGTATGTTAATTAATCAGTATATACAATGTACAGTTACAGTACATTAATTCACTTTTTATTTGAATTTCTCCTTGCCTAAAGCTAATACTGTAACGTGCCAAAAATATGGCGCGGACAATCTTCAATCTACCAACGGGTAAGAGGGGTTTAAAATTGGTAGAAGTGACGATTAACGAACCGCCCGATAATCTAAACCAAGTAAGCGAAAGATAAGGGTAGGCTAAAAACATTACTCCCAGTAATAATGAGCAATTAAGATCCCAAACTCCCAAAACGAGAAATAGGGCCCAGTTTTAATTAAATCCCCAAAGATTAGATACGTTATTGCTCTGAATTAAGATAAATCCCAAATTAATACAAAACAAATACTGATTTTATACTAAGAGACAAACTAATTCCAAGCAAAAATAGACATTTTATTACATTTTTGAATCTGATGCGAGAAAGCATAAAAATAGAGAATGAAATTTGAATAACAGCACAGTTAGTCTTCATAACGAACAGGCAGCTGAAACAAACGGCGACGCATTTTCGGTCAAGTCGTCCAACAAGGATAGCAGTAGTCCAAGTTGAATAATAAAACACAGCACTTCACGGAAATAAGCCCGGGAAACAAATCGCTAATTCGCTTGGAAATAAATTATAATTAAACAAAAAAATATTATAACAGCTTAACAGAAAGGGAAATAAGTGATATAACACACAGAAAAGTAGAGCGAAAATTATACAATCAAACTTCTAGTTAGTTTATACTGGACGCTGAATTAAAAATACTACGAACTTAGAAAAATTGAATTGTGGTAATTTAATCGTGGACCAAGCTCGACAACGAATGGAAATCACATAACCACGAAAACATTGCGAAGGTCGCTCGCTGGAATGGCACAAACTAATTAGGCACGGTGCATCTTAAAGGTTTCTTTAAAAAAAAAAAAAAAAGAAAATAAAGAGAGAGAATAAAAGGTTTTTTAAAAAGGAAAAGTATGGGATTAAACAGTAGAAAAATTAAGTGAAAAAAAATAAAGTAAGACTCTTACCCCTCAAGAACATAAAACAGCACAAGACGCAAAAGAAACATACACGAGAAACAATATCAAAACAGAAACACCAAAATCACATACAAATTCGCAAAACGACAGAGGATAAGGTAAATGACCCATCCGGGGCAACTTCTATACCAGGAAAGTACGTGGAAAGAGGAAGAGAATTACCTGAAAAAAGAAAACAAAAAACGCATTGTTAAGTTAATGAAAACGTAACGTAAAAAAAGGAAATTTAAAAGTAACAAAAAAATTAAGCTGGACGCTTAATATAGTAGAGCTAGGAGTTCTCATAATGGAGGTATTAGGAGTTGCAAGACCCGTCGACGGAAGGAAACAGTCTACGAAACCGACGCAATTACCGACATAACTTCAGGAGGTTGAAAGAAGCAGTTTTTGAATCCATACCATGGGCTAGGTTGAAGAAAGGTGTCAAGCATCAAAATAAAGAAGTGGCGAATGGCCGACTAGCACATACAGTCACGATGAAAGACTAATTCGCCGAGAGCAGGACTCGACAGTGTCGCAAGTCGCGATCGACTAACCGACAGCACGAAGTTCGATGAGAGGAAGCCATCTTGACGCAAATTCTACCGCCGTCAACGATGGTCGCAATAGACCGAAAATTTTCCCTACGGTGAATGCTTAATCCATTCCATATCGACGGGAAATAACGGTGTCTCCAAGGGCAGGTTGTAGACAACGAGCCGAAGTCGCTAAAACACCTCTCCTGACACGACGACGACCGCCTGTCCGGTATAGGGGACGTTCAAGAAATACGTCACGCTCTTTTTGGCCTTTTCAGACCCCCCGTCCCCCCATGTCACACTTTTCTTACCCCCCTCCTCTTTAAAGACGTCACCCCCCCCCTTTCAACAACAACAAAAAAATATATAAATTTGCTTATTTAATTGTTCCTAGGGGGGGTGCAATGGATTTCATAGCAAAACAAGTGGAGAACCATACATTGATTTTATGGTAGCATGTTCTCATATATTTATATTTTGCATTTTCAATAATTACATCCTACACAATTAGTCAAATTTGGCAAAAAATCCTGAATTTGGTTATTTTAAAATTTACTAATGTTCAACTAAATTGAGTGGAGCCAGGTGCCTATTCTAGTGAAAGGATAATAGAATTACACTACATCAATTTCTATCAGAAGTGAACATTTGTGAGAAAATGATGTGCTTTGTACAATGATAATGGACAAAACATGGCTTGATTGTGCAGGATTGTGCCACAGATCTCCGGATACTTGGTCAATTTTGTCTTCATTGACTCTTTCTACATACTGCTCCTGTAAGTCGTTGCGCAAATAGCCATCAAGCCCCGCTGTATCTTAGCTGCTGTTCTTACAGGTTGGCTAATCTGAAATTTATCTGAAAAACCAAAAGGGAGAGAAGCGTGTGAAGACGAAATGATTTTTTTATACGAGTTGGATTCAGTCATAGCCTACAAAGATCAGAAAAATTTCTGTCGGGCAGAAAGAAGAGTGCAGGAAGTAATGTCAGAACATTTTCTGCCTTGCGGTTTCTGCCGTTGTTTTTACGCATGTGGAATCCACGCCTTAGGCTGGCCAAACGGGGAGAATTGAAATACCAGATACATATTTCGGCTACTAAATAGCCACCTTCAGCGATGCGAGACAAAAGTCAACTTTTACTTTGAACTTGAGTTGACTTTTGTCTTTCAACGCTGAAGATGGCTACTTAGTAGCCGAAATATTATTATTATTGTCATTGTTTGGGGAAGCCAAACTCGAATGAAGTCCGGAAGCCAATCCCAGAAGCGGACCCAAAAGAGGGCCAAGGGACTCAAATGCGAGGGAGGGAAAGTTATGCACTTGTGGGAGTATTGATGTTTGGTAGTAGGAATTTCCTTACTATGTGACAGGTGTTTAGAATTGTGGCTTTCTGTAAGGTTTTGTATAAGTGTGAGTTTAAATTTAATGTTGACAGGCTTTTGTGTAGCGAGTGTGGAATAACCCCAGTGGCAGAAAGAACGATGGGAACAATATGTACTCTGTTAACTCCCCAAAGGCGTTTTATTTCGTGTGCAAGATCCGTATACAATTATTTAGTGATTTTGTCAGTGTATGTTTTTTGTAAATTGTGTGTGTTGGGGATGGAGATATCAATTATGTAAGTCACTTTGTTTTGTTTATCTACTATTGTAATGTCTGGTCTATTATGAGGGATAGTTTTGTCAGTGACTATAGCTCTGTCAAAATATAGTGTCACGTAGAGAAAAGTACTGCGCAGTTGAATTTATAAGAATACTAATGCAGACAACAGAGTATATTTTTTGGGTTTAACATGTTTATTAAGCAAACAAAAAATAATGATAAATACAAAATAAACACTAAAATGAGGGCTACGATCTTACTTATGCGCAAGAAACGCCTATGGCCTTAGCCTTGCCCCAAACGGCGGAATAAAACCCCGTTTTACAATCTAACTTAATATTGTAAATTAGTACAGTGAGTAACGGGCCTCATGCCCTTCGCGTCGTTATCGACGTTAAAATACGGCATGAATAATATTGGCCCATCTAAGGAATGTTCCTCAGATTCACAAAAGGTAAACGTAATGGGACTGAGCGGCTACGCTCGCCCCCTCTCTAAACTAAGAGATTACGCAATAATATCAAGATATCACTTTCCAACTCTCGTTTCCAATGGGCGAGAAAGGAAAGTGGCCGAAATCAAACTGCGACCATACACAATATAAAGTTGTCAAAGAATTATTTGGATAGCGGTACAGCTATCGCAAAGTCCAAAAAAAATAATTTGAAGGTTGCAAACACAGCGGACACAACGACCGCCTATAAACAAGAAGAACTCAGGACGCTGGACACAGGGCCGGAATTTTCCTGACGTGCGGCTGACGCTGCCTCCGCTGCACCGTTCGAAAACGGCGACGCAATCGCGTTTATAAGTGGGCTTGGAGCCTTAAAAAACAGCAATATAAATTAAAGGAAACAAAATGAGTACGCAGTTTAATCGGGAATACCTTAACCAATAACTTACGCCCAGCCAACCGAATACGGTGCTTAAACTGATAGAGGGGAAAGAATTCCACGCCAAATTTCTAATTCTAAGCCTCTCCCAGCTGCCTCGCGCTTAGCGTTTGTAACGCGTAAATAACAGAGTAGGAAAATGTACGCAGTGGAAAATGAATAAAGCACGTTATCAGGGTAAGGTTGAAAAAAAAAATAAAGTTTAATATTTGAACAATTCAAAATAACACAGTAAATAATTAAATAAATAAAAGACTTGGTAATATAAATAAATGAGCTAATTCTCCTAGCTCGAATACATTAGCATAATAGGCAATCTAAATTATTTAACTGATATCGGAAAATACCGAAAAACTGATACTCAACTCAAATTCTTAAATCAATAAACACAAGATTGATAACTTACGGTCTAACAAAAACAAATGAGAATTCTATCTCAAGAATTTAAAGAGCAGTCACACAATAAAACTCTTACAAAAACTAGACCGAGCTAATCAGTTGATTCAAGCACATATAACACTTAAATAATCTGAAAAATTCCGACAAGCAAACTTGCTTACGCTAAACACAATACAATAATGAGCAAGTCGTATGCTAATCCAAATCTCTAAGTCAAGAATATTACAACAGCTTGTAACTTAACCTGGTCAAATATTCTTACTTAACTTAGCCTATCAAATAAATAACCACATCCAACTTATGGCAAAATACCTATAGAGTAAAACATATCCATACAATTTAATCACATAAAAATTAAAGCAGTATGTCTATAGAGTAACACAATTCAACGACGGCACATGATATGACCTCTCATATATTTACGCCTAATTACGGGCGCCAATAAATAACAAGTATG
>JAHWFO010060561.1:0-12624 GCA_023313115.1 Rhysida immarginata
AAATGTGAGTATCAGATACAAAAAGAATTTTGAAAATCGGTTAAAAAATAAAAAAGTTACAGCCATGGAGGCATTACTTTTCAGCCCACCCTCGTATTTTCTTTCACCAATACATGCACACATATTTACAAGATGATTAGTTTATTACCTTTTGCTCCTTGTTCTGAAGAGTAAAAGGGCAACTACCAAGGCATAGTGATAATAACGATTCCAAGGTATTCATAAAAATTTTTAAGAGTCTTCCACTGAAGATGTTTTGATTATGCATAACTTCAATTCGCATAAAAAAAAGAAAGACAAGAGAACAAAATATAAATAAAAACTATTTAAAAATGGATTTCTCATATTAAGTAGTCTCTGAAAGGCTAATTTATGGATGTTTATTCATTTATTTAAAAATACAGTAGTACCCGCGTAAAGCAAATTTGGGTAATAAAACTTTTTAATTTAATGGAAAACAAAAAACTACGAGTGTTTCAATGAAAAGTGATAGCATTAGTTTATCATGTCAAAGTTTCATCAGCGTATTTTTTGAATTTTAAAATATTTATTAAAATTGAAAAAATTCGAGGGCAGTCCAGAAAATAGTACCCGTTACATCCTTCCACAACAATTTGCGATGGAGTTTGGAGCAGAAATGGAAGCCAAACAGGACACTGTGGACAAGCTGCGGGTGTCAGATGAGGCCTTCTTCCATCTGTCAGGTGACGTTAATAAACACAACCTTCGTTTTTGGGGTTCCCAGCACCCTCACGAGATCCGTAAGTCACCTCTTCATTCACGAAAGGTTATGGCTTGGTGCGCGATTTCCAAAAGAGGCATCGTTGGTCCGTTCTTTTTTGAGGGCACCGTATCGTCACAGGCTTACCTTAACATGTTGGAAACCTCCTTCATCCCCGAGCTGCGAAGGAGGCGTATACCGCTTCGACATCAATGGTTTCAACAGGATTGGGCTAGACCTCACACCACTAATGAAGTGCTAGACTTTCTCAATCAGAAATTCAAACAGGTTTCCAGATCGATTCGGGGGTGGCTTTCTTTGGCCCCCTACGAGTCCTGACCTAAACCCATGTGATTTTTATCTCTGGGGGTTCCTTAAAGACAGTGTGTTCACTACAGCACCAAGAACCCTAGACCAGCTGCGACAAAGCATCGTTGACTGCTGCACCCTTGTGGATGCAGAAATCCTGGGTAGAGTTACGAACAACTTCACCATTCGGCTGCGAGCAGTTCGAAACGTTTGTGGTGGCCACATTGAGCATATCGTCAAGACTTTTCCACGGGAATAAAAACTCCGAACTGCCTAAAATATCATACTCAAATGCTAAGTTTGTAAACATTAATGGGTCAATAAATCATACTACTCAAATGGTTAGAAATTGACTGAATCACCCTGTAGGTCTATTAGAAAGATTTTACATACAGAGGGTCATTTCTCTTTAGCTTAGCCAATTTTGAACACTGCTCCCCAGCAATGAATGCATCAGGGCATATGTAAATCAGGTGGTGTATCAATGGGCATTCCATAAACATTTGTTCAGGAAACGAGTGCAGAAAATTCACAGCATGACTAGAAAAATGAATGATTTTTGGAAAGGATAAGTACAAGTGCTTTCCGAGGTGAGATTTAGGGTGTGTCTAAAAAGTCCGACCAGTCAAAGCCCGTCACAAAGCTCATTTTGGAGCCACCAGTGACTGACTCGAAATGTTGACTATGTCCGATCGACGTGAGAACGATGCAGGCATACGTAGCTGGCTTTATTAGTTTTAAAATTTCTCCCGATTCGGACAATCCTCAATTCATAACACGACCGGTCGCGCTAATTGCGACCGGTTGCATTATGAATCGAGGGTCGTCCGAATCGGGAGAAAATTTAAAATGCGGGTATGCCTGCATCGTTCCCGCGGCGATCGGACATAGTCAAAATTTTGAGTCAGTCACTGTTGGCTACAAAATGAGCTTTGTGACGGGCTCAACAGTGACTGAACTGTTGGCTCCAAAATTTCGCGACCGGTCGGACTTTTTAGACACACACTTAGTGTTGTACGCATCGTGCTACAGTGCAAGACGGAAGGAATTTCGTTATCAAAGGCTGCTGTTAACTCCATTCTGGCTGACATACGTAATTCGGGCAGTTCATCCATGAAAAGCTACCTTGGAAGAGACCCCCACCCCAGCGTTGACCTGACAGTCAAAAAGATCAGAACAATGGTAGCACAGGATAACCCTCCGACAAAGAAGGCAACGGTAAACCGCTTAATTAAACGCAACTTAAGCCTGGGTTCATGCTCTTAATGAACGTCACATCCATGAATGCAAAACCAACACCTGCAAAATCTACGCAGGTTACCTTGCAGGCGAGAAGTGGTGGTTTGTTGTCACGTTGGATGAAACGTGGGTTTACCCCACAGATTGTGATAAGGTTCGTACAATTGCCTACCGTCCAGCAGATGTGAAAGGCCGACTGAGTGAAAGTCTTCCGAAACGTTTCCTGGTGGTCCTGTGAAAGCTTTCCGAAAAGGACGGTTGCAACTTCATCGGATGGAGAAAAACGCCAACGTGAATGCAAATGACTACTAGGAGAACATTTTGAAACCTCTTTGTACAGAGAAGATCCTGGCATTGTATGGACAGGAGAACAAAAAAGTGCGTGTTCCTCAAGATAAGGCGTCCAACCACACCGTGCACAGAACACAGAATTTCATGGCACAAATGGAAGAAGAGACCGGCATTCATGCAATACTCTTCTCTGCTTTCCCTGTTAAGTCACCTGATGCCTCTCCATGGACTTTTGTGACTTTGGCCTTTTCAAAAGAGGTCTCGGAAGGCATCACCCCAAAACAATCGCTGGACTTTGGAAACTGTGCAAGGAGGTAGGAACGAACTTCCTCTCACTGTCCTGCAAGCACGGAAATTACGCTGCCGGGCTATTGCCAGGAATCGGGGAAACATAGTGAACAATTGGTGGTGGAGAAGGGGTTTCATGTAAAGTGACAATCATCCAAAATCAGCTAAGTTAAGGAGAACTGACCCAGTGTACACTGAGTTAGCAAAACTCATGGGATAGCAAGCACATTGACTGATGGGCATGGCTCATGAATTCACAGGGGTAACGGATTCTGGGAATGGACCATTAGACGTTGTGGGAAGAGCTTGGATAAGTGATTAATCAGAAATGGCACGTCGTCGCGAGTTGACGTCTTTTGAACGGGGTATGATAGTAGATGCCTGACGCATGGGATGTTCCATTTCGGCAGTGGTGCAGGAATTTGGCTTTCCCCGCTCAACTGTCTCCAGGGTGTATCGGGAATGGCTGGACGAAGGCATCACAGTCCACAACAGGCACCATACCGGGCATCCAGCTACCCTGAATGATCGTGACCGGCGACACCTGGGACGAATGATTCAGAGAGACAGGAGCGCAACAGTGCAGCAAATCACAGACCAGTTCAATACTGGTCGCCCGGAATCTGCATACCCTCGGGTTTGGCAGCCGTCGCCCTACACGGGTGCCAATGCTTACCCAGCATCATCGGACACTCCGGCATGCATTTGCCACCAACCATCTTGGCTGGACTCTGCAACAGTGGTGTAACGTCATATGGTCAGATGAGTCACGATATCAACTGTACCACGCCGATGGGCGGCACCGTGTGTGGCGCAGACCTCACGAAACGATGGATCCCGCATGCCAACAGGTGGTGGTGCAGGGTGGTGGGGCGTCAGTGATGATCTGGGGTGCATTTTCCTGGTTTGGAATGGGCCCTCTGGTTATCCTGGACCAAACGTTGAATGGTCCACGGTATCGTCAACTCGTTGGAGACCATCTGCACCCGTTTTTGAC
Organism: Rhysida immarginata; assembly: GCA_023313115.1. Classification (NCBI taxonomy): domain Eukaryota; kingdom Metazoa; phylum Arthropoda; class Chilopoda; order Scolopendromorpha; family Scolopendridae; genus Rhysida; species Rhysida immarginata. Next base: position 3,846 of record JAHWFO010060561.1, read on the forward strand.
GTTTCAACACCCTGACGACGTAGCAGTCTTTCAAGATGACAAAGCTCCACCACATCGCTCCAATGTCGTCCGCGAATTGTTCGAGGAGCATGCAGGAGAGGTCCAGCGACTGAGCTGGCCAGCCCGGAGCCCTGACATGAATCCCATCGAGCATATCTGGGATGCTGTTGAAGTCAGGCTCCGGGCACTGGATCATCCGCCCACGAACGGGCAGCAGAGGTGGCCCGACCAGATATTAAGTAACTATCCCATGAGTTTTGCTAACTCAGTGTACATACAGCCTCATTTGCACCTAAAGTGCTCATATAATAAAGACAATTCATTTAACGAGAAATATCTTACCTTTAACTAATTCCGGATTGGAAAACATTTCAAACAAAAGAAGCAGTGTTTCATATGCGACCGAAGCAATATTTTCACACTGACAGTACACTTTATAGCTGCTACACTTGCTAATAACGATATTACACGTGGTCCATATATCCGACTCGTACTCCAACTGATGACTAATCTCCGACCAAAACAATTCATTTTCACGGTCTTCCTTAGTAATGGAGATCAGTATATTCAGAGATGAAACAAAATCAATATTGTGATCTAAGAGAATGTCCTCGAAGGCTTTCACCGACTGGAGAGATCTAACGAAGCCACTCACACGTATTCTATCTTGGGCGTTGACAATCCTGCTTACCTGAATGTTTGGATAACGACCGATTTCAGCTATGATTAACAAAAGAAGAACCTTGAGAACTAATGGACGCAATGCAGTCACGTTGACATAATGATGGAGAATTTGAAGCCCTCCATTATCCAAAAAGATATCACATAAAGGAGAATGTTTTAGCACCATACACAAACATCCTAGACAACAAATAAGTACGTGATCTGGTAAGATCCCCACGGCGTAATCATATTTATTAGGATATAAAATTGGGAGAAGCACCCTCAAAAATAATTCGCTTTTTACGACGTGATTACTCGAGCTGCTAATTTGAATGATATGCTTTTCAATTTGATGAACCAACACCATATCATTATGAAGGAGAATGTTATTATAGAGTCTTAACGCTTCCCACGAGGACGTATGACTATTTAAAAAGCTCCGAAACTCGTCGAGAGAAAAGAAGCTTTTTTTATCCAAAGCACTTTTTAAACTATCTACAATGTTCATCGTAGCGTCGTGCCTTGACTGGCAAAGTTGGCACGTCTTCAGGTATGCGTCGACGCTTCCGGTGCCTCCTAAGTTCTCCAAAAACGTAGTTTCAATAAAGTTAAATGCGATCTGCCTGAGAAACGGGGACTGTGTGTGAAGGCAATTCAAGAGTTTTTGTAACACGTTCTCCAAGTTCAAACAACAACAAAGACCAATTTTTTTCAGCGACACTAAAATAATCATTTGAGTACTAGCTTCCGACGACAAGGAGTAAATTTCTAGTAAAATACTAATGAAACCAGAAATGCAGCACAGCATGTTGTGTTCTCCGATTCCAAATGCGTCTACGTTGTGAAGCCTGCAATGGTGAGAATTGTAAGCGTCGACGGTGCAGTGCTTGTGCAATCTTTTTTTGCATATCTGGCTATGCCAGTATTGATTTCGGTACGTTTTTAACGTCAGTAACGTTTTCCCTATTATGTGTATAAGCCGATTTAAATGAACGAGAATAAAGTGCCTCTCTTCTCCGCTGAACGTCGACTCGTACGCAGTGATACAACAAGACAACACGTGCAATCCGTTTTGCATGTGTCTCATGAAGTGATGAAACAACAAATGATCTTCCTTTGCGATTGTTAATTTGGCGATGATGCATAACAAGAAAAGGCTGCCGTAAGCGATATTGAAAACGAGCAGCAATAATTCCCTTTTTACTAAAAAATTAGCCTCGTCCGTGCTATTAAGTTTTTCACATTGACTAAAAAGTTCGTGCATGTGCGACGACAATTTAGGAATTATTGAAAACTGTTCTACCGACTTAAAAGATAAAACGATTAAATTTGACGCCGAAGTAAACACCAAACGCACAAAATGCTGTTTTGTGCGAAGAACGTCTAACACCGACCACGAATCGACAAATCCGTTCCCGTGGCACAGAGTGAGCAACATTTCCAAAGCAAACGGAAGGATGTCGGCAGAGACTGGAATAGGTCGACTGCTTTTGAAAAAGTCTTCTCCTTCGCATATGTTCTGAAGTAAATTGGTCACGTTTTCGCAAAACTTAAAGGAATTCATTAGTTCGTAACTTAGAGTTGCGTTCTTCGTGTCTTTATTCTCCGAGTCAACACCACCGCCGCAATCGGAATCCTCAACGGCTTCTTCGCCATCAGTGTCTTCCACGTTTTCCAATTCCTCCGAGCTTTTTGTTCCGGGTTTTGAGAAATACATAAAATCAACGGGATTTAATCGAAAGTGAACTAACTGTTTCTTTACTGGGTTGCTACAGGACTGTATATCTTCTGAATCTGAGGAATTCATGTACGAAATATAATGGGACACTGATCGTACTTTAGAACGGCGATTTTTTGGGGGATTCTCTTCATCTAAACACTTCTTAGACGACACATCGTTAGAATATTTACAAGCCCGTCTCTTCTTTGACTTATTTTCGATATTTTTAAGACAAGATTGAAAACAAATTTCCAAGTCATCGAGAACTTTTTCACCAGTTGATAACTTTGCAGAATCTAAAAGAAAAAAAAAATGACCATAATAAAATAAAAATTATTTGACGAAACCAAAAAATTTATAAAAATTAACCCCCCCCCCTATTCACTTTTCGACATAGACCTCATCCCTTTCCACGCATTGCGCCAACACCTGACTAGTTGGGTGAACCCGTCGGAGAGGAATTCCAGAGTTGCTGTCGACACCAGGATTGAATGGCAGCGTTTACCTCGCCGTCAGAACCAACTCGTGTCCCTTAAGGGGCTCTTTCTTCGGCATGATTTTACGGTTTTCCCTTCACCGGAAGCCAGACACATCTGAGCGATTATCTGCATGATGTACAGTGACGCCATCTGTAGAGAAGATTCTAAAAGTGGGCGACTTATTTTGAAGGGGATTGCGAAAAACAGGGGCTTAGTTTTTTGGGGGGGTTCATTCTAAAAGTGTGGGTGCATTCTTATGTTGGTTAGGCTAACTGAGGTTGGGTTTACTTAGGTTTAACCATAAAATGAGCTCCCAGAAGTTTCTGGGAGCCATTTCTTGGCCAACAAATATATTTAATTCGAGTACTGTTGGTACCCCCCTGCATGTGGATTCTGACATTAGAGGGCGTGTTTTGGCTGTCTCTTCCCGTCGTGCGCTAGCTGTTGCCATAGCAACCACACAATTGGCATGTCGCGGTCGTTTCGGACTATTTGTGGATTTCAGATTTTCTTTTTTTCTGCTTTCTGGACAATTAGCCATTGTCGAAAGGAACCATGTCTTAAAGGTAAGCCAGCATTTTTTTGAGCGTTCTGGTGTTGGGTTAGGTTAACTGAGGTTGGGTTAACTTAGGTTTAACCATAAAATGAGATCCCGTAACTTTCTGGCAGCCATTTCTGTGACCACTAAAAAATACGGATCATTAGCCTCCTGTAACCGGCCGAGGGAAAACCAACTGCCCCCCTGTAACCAAATAGGTTGGGTACGTATATAAATCGACGTCGCCGTGAGCGAAGCGAGGGAGCGTCCGCGTACTAGTATTGTAGAAGTGGCGGCTAGTATTGCGTCGTGGTCAGATAGTGCAATTTAGTCAGTTAAGTTTTTTCCTTGGGTGACCTCTTTCAACACACGGCAGGTTGTTCATCACTGGAACTGCTTTCAGACTTGCTCGCGTTTGTTCAATTCAGTTGTAAAAGCAGACGGCAGGAAAACCAACAATAGGCGGCGCCAGCATACGGCAAGATAATCGCTTGGATGTTTCTGGCTTCCGGTGAAGGGAAGATGGTAAAGTTTCCCCCTTTCTTCTTTGGGAAGAGGTGAAAGTGGCAAGGTGCAAAGTCTTTCATCTTTGAACTTCAGTCGTTCATCTTTGAACTGTAGGCGCTGCAACGCCTTTGGTGTGTGTGGCGGCTCGTGTGCGGGCAGACGTTATCGTACTCCAGAAGAGGGTCCAAAGCTGCCATTCAATCCTGGTGTCGACAACGATTTCGGAATTCCTCTCCAACGAGTCCACCCGACTAGTCACACGTTGGTGCAATGCGTGGAAAGGGATGGGGACTATGTGAGTATAAGATACAAAAAGAATTTTGAAAATTGGTTAACAAATATAAAATACAGCCATGGAGGCGTTACTTTTCAAAACGCCCTCGTATTTTGAATATGTAAAAGAGCTCAATCTTCTATCACGTCTCCTCATTTCCAATCAAATGACATATCATATGCCATAAGGTCTGTCTCAAAATGATAGAAACACCTTCAAGTTTCTATTTTTTCACTTTTTTTCAGAAAATAAAAGAATAAGTCAACTTAAAATTGTCATGTATAATCATCAACTTGCATTCTTTTCAGTTCATATTTTCCCGTTCATTTTCGAGCAAAATGACATCAAAAATAAAGATATTGAAATTGCCTAGTGATTGTATATTTTTGCAACTGAGTTGTAATTTTAATTTTTTTACGATTAAAAGAAGAATATGGGGAAAAAAAGTCAAGTGGTCGTCCATCAACTCTCATTGCACACCAGAAAAGGATGGTTTTACGGAAATTGAGTAATACCACGACAAGTCTTCGTCAAATTGCAGCTCAACCTCACATCAATACATCTAAATCTACAATTCACAGTGTTGTGCAATCAGCAGGATATCTTGTGTCCAAAGAAATGAAGACAATGCCTCCACTCAACAAAAAACACAAGGAGAAGCAGGTCAACTAGGCCAAGTATCACATGAACTGGACTGACAACTGGCGAAAAGTTATCTGGAGCGATGAGAAAAAATTCAATTTGGATAGGCCAGATGGTTTTGCATATTATTGGCATGACATACGGAAGTAGGATGTGACTTTCTCAAGCGGCAACAAGGCGGTGGAAGTGTAATTGTGTGGGATGGATTTGGATGGGCGGGCAAAACTTCCTTAGCGTTTGTTTCTGGCAGAATGAAGGCTTGTGATTATCAGCAAGTTCTGGAGGTACATGTTTTACCATTTGCTGAAAACATTGTTGGTCCCTTTTTCCGATTTCAGCAAGACAACGCACCTATACACACACTGCAACATAGATATGGAAGTGGTTCCTTGATCATGGATGGACTGGCCAGCACGGTCACCTGACCTTAATCCAACAGAAAATCTGTGGGGTATCTTAGTGAGAAAAGTTTATAAGGACGGTTGTCAGTTTTCTAGTGTACAAGAACTGAAAACTGCAATCCAAAAACCATGGGATGAGATTCCAAAAATAGAAATTTCCCAATCATTTTGGGAGAGACTTTATGTTGTCATTTGGAAACGTTAAAAGTTCTTAAGACCATGTCGTTGCTATTCTCACAATCCAACCACAACGAGGCAATTTGAACCAAACTTTGTGGTACTGCAGATCTTGTCTAGAGGAATCTGCATTGGGAACTTCATTCCTTTACAAACGTATACAGTAAATCCTGTTACAACGTACCTCACTTTAACGTACATTTCATATTAACATTCTACTTTTTTGTTCCCTTAGGTAAGCTATTCCCTCATTACAACATTCCTAAGTTTTTAGAAAGCCTCCTTTTTTCAAACACGTTGTTTACTTGCCACGTGTATACAACAGCAATGCTGGTTGAGGAGAAAAATTTTCCAGCAATGACCACCAAAATTAGATACGGGCAGAAGAAGAGAAAAATAATTTTGATGACAGACAATTGTTCAGCGTACTTTGTTTATGTACGTTTAAGCAACAACCGATTAGGATTCCTTGTACCAAATTGCACAGAACAGTACAATTGATAAAAAAAAAAAAAAAATCGTCCAGTAAGGGGTCCATAGTGCTGTTTCTATCGATAAAATTGGTAGAGACTTTACAACACAACAAAGGGAGAACAGAGTTTCCGACTAGTTTCGCCATTTATTCCCGGCTTTATCAAGGATACACACAACAGAACATAAGCCTTTATATACAGAAAATATGGTACAGAATGAGAACATGCCATAACAAATAGCCAAACCGTTTTTTGATATTCATTCAATTTTAAATTCTTTATCCGATATCTTGTAATTTTTCAAATTTGTATATTTACTTTCCTTTCCATTTTTTATTGATACCTTAGTTTATGTTAACTCCGGATGAGTCTTCTTCTAGGTCCGAGTTTTCAATTTTGTTTGTGTTATGACATCACTTTTTCCTTTATATTTCAATTAATTCTCCTCTCAAGGTTTGATTATAATTTCATTGTTATTGGTTCCTTATCCAACCATTCTCCTTTCAATGTCGCCACTGTACCATTTATATTATTTACTATTGGTTATTTCTTCATCCAATCATGTTCTCATTCTGTACCATATTTTCTGTATATAAAGGCTTATGTTCTCTTGTGTGTATCCTTGATAAAGCCGGGAATAAATGGCAAAACTAGTCGGAAACTCTGTTCTCCCTTTGTTGTGTGGTAAAGTCTCTACCAATTTTATCAAAAAAAAAAAAAAAAGTAAAACGCCATTTCTGGAAAGTTATTGCACATTTATTAACAAGGCAAGAACTTTTGTGGTTACCTGGTAACATTCACTATCATGAAGAAAAGCAAATAAAAGGCATGGTGGTCAGCGTACAGAAGACAAAACAATTCCAGGATGGCAAGCTACACCGTTCCTGAAATGGTCAACATAATCTTCTGCTTTCGAGAGGCAAGATGAAATTACAAATCGTGATTGTTGCTGATCCGTTCATCGGATTTTGGAATTTTTTTTTTTTTTTTTTGTTCTATTCAGAATTCCATGCTGAATATCTTCAATTGGAATTTTTCGTGTATCGGTTACGGTTTTTAAGATAGGATTTGAATGTGTCCTAATTTGCATATTTTGGATGATGAAAAGTGCGCCATGAGATAGGTCACGTACAATGGCTTTTCACAACAATACTAATAACACAAAAGGCAAACATCAAACAAAATGTATTTATTGCACGAAAGAACTGCAATAATTACATTTTCAAGTCTAATTTTAATTGAACTTTAACATTATTAATAACGTAAATGAAATATTAACACATGTAAAACAATAAGGCTGCGTACGAGTGTTAACTCGAGTCGAATAAGGGTGCAGACGAATTCATTTGAAAACCACAAATTCTGCTTCCAATGAAACAAATATAATTTTAAATGGATTCGGAAAAATTCAAAAACATTTGAATTGAAATCAAATCCGCTCGACTAATTCGATTCAAGGAGGCTGATCACTCCTGTAAGCTCGAATTGGTTTTATCCGAACGATACCATTCGAAACCTTCGAATACATCCGAAAATAATAGCTCATTTCGGTGTTTATGGCGGACTAATCCATTAGAAATCTTCGGGGACATTGTAAACACAGTTTCAATTGTTAAAATGCCTAATTGAAATTCAAAGATTTCAGAACCACTCGTACGCGTACGACTGCAGCGTTAACTTTAACGTCAGAACAATAGTGCTAGAAATGGCACCAAATTCATCATCTAAGTCTTTCATATGGAAAATTACAACAAATATGTTGAGAAAAGTGAAGAAAACTAAGGTATGTTCAAATGGTTTCGAAAGGAATATTCAAAGGCCATTCAAAAGCTGTTGTATACAAATTAATTGAATGAATCACACAATTCGTTACGGCAGCCAAACTTCAATGCTAGTTCCAATGAATTCGATAAAGGCTCGAATGACTCGAGAAACAGATCAATTCATTTTGAATTGTTTTAATGTAGATTTGATAGCATGTTCGAACGCGTTCAAATCAAAGTTTTCTTGAAATTATTCGACTCGCACGCAGCCTTATAAAACAATCTTGTACACTGCTCACCTTCACTTTGTTCATGGTATGCCGGCAAATGGCCATATACGGGAAATAATGAAATTAATAAATCTGCCAGAGCTTTATTACATGAAAGAGTCTAAGAGGACATGGGATAAAAAACACATGTAAGATGTATAGCCAAAAACTTTCAGAAACTAAATCAGATGATAAAACAACATGCCACTTGTACACAAAAATTTATTTATAAGGTGCGTTGCAAAAATATAAGAACACCACTGATTTGCTAGGTTACATTTATTCAAAACATAATTTGTTTGGAAAAATGATAACTGCTATGTCACAGCATAATTAAGTTTCATTTTCATTCCTGAAAAGATGGAATTATCGACTTTTAGCAGACTAGCAAGCCGTTTTTTGAAGCCTATGGAATGAATCCCGATTTCAGCAGCTAGAGAAAATTTGTGTGTTATATTCGCTTTATGCTGCAACAGGGTTAAGATTATAGGCATATTCAGCAACTTATATCCAACTGGATCTGAGGTGCAAAGCATTCGGCAACTGGTTCTGACTGCTCTTTGGAGGGGACTTGTGACATCAAAATCTAGTCAGAATGCGACATATAGGTCAGTCGAAAAATTCTTGACTGAGAAGTCAGAAAATTAATCCATGACGTAGAGTCTCTTCTGTCCATTGTGAAATTGCGAGAAAAAATTAAGAAAATGTAAGTATAATTAAAGTGTGCCATGAGAAATAAAAGTTTGAGAGCCCCTGCACTATCGTCATCTGATCGTTTCACTACGTTTTCCCTATGACTGTATTTTTATTCCGATAATATTAAAAATATTTCATTTTCTTCGCTCTCGAAAATGGCAACAGCTGCTGATAGTA
>JAHWFO010060561.1:22624-46183 GCA_023313115.1 Rhysida immarginata
GTGATCATATAGTGTATGTATGTATCGGCTGGCGCAAAAAAAAGTGTTAGAAAGTTTTTGTCTACTGTGGTGTAATCGTACGCCATAAATGATTTTCCTCATGATACTGTTCTATTGCAGTTCTGAATATTCTACAAGGGCAGTCCAGAAAGTAGTACCCGTTCACGCATATTGATGGCGCCACTGATCCAAATGAAGGCATATGATGCAGGCATCGATACCAACATCTTAGCTTTGCCGAGGTCGAATTTCGAGTTCATTCAGTGCGTGGTTTGAGTTTTGTGACGGTTTAAAATGGAAAAGAAGATAGAAAAGACCGACGGTGATATGTAAGATCATGTAAAAGTCATAGCTTCAAATAAAAATTTGATGTTTTTGCCAATGTTTTCATAAGCGTGATGAATGGCCTAAAGAGTGGGGAGGTCATGTCAAAGTACAAAAACCTTTGCTAATTGTACTTTGTATTAGTCTTCATAATTTTTTTTATTATTATCTTTTCGTCTGTCTAACCGTGCACACTTCATTTGCACGTTCCTCCTTTTCTACAAGTCTTCTTTTCTCCGATCTTATTTTTGTCTGCGTTGCAGTTCATTTCTTTTATTTTCTAGAAGGATAAGGCACTTGCACAACACGGGGTGCCAGTGTTGTGCGCTAGTGACATCTTTACGTAACCACTCTCTTGTCATTCAGTCCTCGGCAAGCAGCTCATCATATTTCACTTGAGTAGATTGCATTAGTGACATATCATTTTTACCCACCCTAACACAATGCACCATTGATTTGGGTGCTAACAAGGAAGAGCGATGACTTATGTATTAATAGCTCATAAGTACAGTGGTGCATCGAATTCCAAATCGTTCGAAGTTTTTCCCATTGAAAGTAATGGAAAAACTAAATTAATCCATTCCAGGGTCCAACAGTATGCAGCAAGTTCACATACATGGATACAACTTTCACGCTTAGCAAGATCTTTTTTAATTGCAATTGTTGCTCTAACAGCTTTTCTCTTACTTTGTTTTTCAACGCTACACTTTTTACCAATCATAACTAATTCACTATGTGTTTTTTAGCAAAAAAAAAAATTCGTAAAATTAGCTGCGATAAATCGTATGAATCAACAAGATGAGATGCGAGACGAAAATGAACTGAAGCGTAGGCGTTCAGTTTCCAAAGCAGCGTTCAAGTTCCGAGACAGAATTTAATGAAAATTTCGTTTGGATTTCAAATTGTTCGAGTTTTGGGGCGTTCGAATTCTGAGGTACCAGTGTATCATGAATCATCAGACGTAAACATTGAATGTAACCGTTATATGAAAATTGAAATTTTTGCCTCAGCCGTAGAAAAATATACTTTTGTTCAATTTAATCAATTAAAACGACAATATCACAAACATGGATGCAAACGAGGTTGCATAAGTTCAAGGGGCATTTTTGAATATCTTGAGAAATTTGTTAATTAACGCATCTTACAGACTTGAAAAAGTTGCTAAAATGTATCGTCATCAAAAGCAAACCTGCATACAAAATTTCAGAGCAAATGGATAAGCGGAAATGCTTCAAAATTTGACTGAAAGGTTTCGTATACCATTAATCTCACAAACGTAATCCAAGAGGGAGTTAATATAGGGCAAGTCAAAATGATGGACCCTATTTCAGAAGTTTACTCTGTGAAACCCATGAACATAAGTTTATATTGTGAGGCACGTCCTACAAAAGATAAATGTTCAAAGTTTACTTCAAACATATCACACCACATGTTCTATGTGAATGCCTTGCATAACCCGATACACATATGATAGTCTATCTCCTGCCAAACCTTTTGTAGCATGTTGCGGTCAATATCAGCAATGGCTGCAGTGATGCAGGCACGCAGGTCATCCAATGTTATTGGCAGTGGTGGTACGTACACATGATCCTTTACAAACCCCCACAGAAAGAAATCACATGAGGTCAAGCACACAGAACGATCTCTGTTCTCCAGTCAATGCAATTTTTTTTAAACGCTCGCTGCAGACTCTTCGCGGTAGAAAGTGAAAACACTGCGTGGAAACTAAACTGCGAAAGTTAACCTTTCGAAGCACATGTCTCACATTACGATATGTTCATTAGACATCACAGAATAAATGTCTGAAATCGGGTTCATCATTTTGATTTGCCCAGTATATTGTATCCTAAGAGCGTTGTACCAAAAGTAAATTATATCTTTTTTTCATACAGAAACTTTATTGTCAAAAAAAAAAAAAAAATACACCATGGCATCATGAACTATCCACCTTGCACTATTTTTCGACATAGTTGCCACCGACATTGAGACATTTGTCGTAGCGTGCAATCAGTTTGAAGAAAGAGTAGCAGCAGGCAGGCATGCCCAAGGCTATCTGATCTCGTGTGAGCCTTGCTGCGTGTGGTTTTGCGTCGTCGCCTAAGAGCACAAACCTTCACTCAAGAACCCTGGTCTCTATTGTCTAATGGCAGACCTGAATTTGGTGAGGGTGTCGCAGTAGCATGCCGCATTGATGGGCCCTTGATGGAGGAAATCAACGAGAATCACACCTTTCGCATTCCCGAACACTGTTGCCACAATCTTTCCTGCAGAGGATGGCACTTTGAATGTTTTCCTCACTGGTGAACTGGGATGTGATCACGTTGTCAGTACACGTCTGTCTGCCACCGTGATTTGTACTCGAATAGCTTCGGGCACGCCTGTCTGCTGCTAATCTTTCTTCAAACCAATTGTACGCTACAACAAATGTCTCAATGTCGGTGGTGACTATGTCAAAAAATAGTGCCAGGTGTATAGTTCAAGATGCCATAATGTATTTTTTTTTGGCAATAAAGTTTCCGGGAATGAAACTTGGTGCTTTCGTTTCCAGCCCGAAAGCAATCGTCAAAGTCGTCAATGGAATCATTATGGGTCACTACCCCCGAAAAAATCAAAAGCAGTCGCAAACGGCACGGGGAAGGTGATGTTGACAGTGTTTTTTGATCGCAAAGGCCCGATTTTACTGGACTTTCTTGATAAAGGCACCACAGTTAACGCAGCATGATATGGGGAAACATTGAAGGCACTGCATGCGGCCATCAAATGCAAGCATCCTGGACTTCTTACAGGAGTGCTGCTTCTCCACGACAACACGCATCCTCACACCTCGAAAGAAATGGTAGACCTCATCAAAAAGTTCAACTGGGAAGCAATGCAGCATCCACCTTACAGCCTTGACTCATCCCCATGTGACTTTCAGGTGTTTGGGGATCTCAAGAAACATCTGAAAGGCCGCCATAGGTTTCAGTCAGATGATGAAGTGAAGGAAGAAGTTTTAGAATGGTTCCACACGCAACCAAAAGACTTCTTCCACAGAGGAATTTCATGCCTTGGAGAGTATTTTTAAATTCCTTGTATACAACTTGGATAAAATAAATAATTTTTGTTTTCATTTGTATGACCTTAAGGCCCTCCGCACACTAAGCGACTAAAAAGAAACCAGTTACAAACTTAAATCGTCAATTAGTTGCTTAATAGTTGCCGCCCGTTGATTTCAATTAGCAGCCGCACACAGCGCTACTAGTTGGTAACCAGTGATCAGTCATCCGCAACTCGACATGCAGAGTTGCTCAGCAATTTATTTCTAGAGTTGCTTTGTAAACGGCCACGTGAAACGGCTAAAATGGTAGAACAATCCTTGCATTTAATCTAGAATCCTTGAATTTAGGACAGACAACGCTTGCAGCAACAAATGCTGCACTTTATATTTATTTCAATGTAGGGGTGAACCCGATACCTCCTCTACTTCTGCCAGTTTTTCCTTTTTCTATTTTAATAATAAAGGATAATATCTTCATCACTTGAATCACTACACTTCATCCACCCTTACCTTGTGCGGGATGAAAACAAAAGCACGTGGTGAAGTGCAATTCTATTGGCTGATTGAGCCTTGCAACTTCAGTGTTCCTGGGCGCACACGAAAATACAGTTCACAAAAGAAAACATGAAAACTGACTTAAAACTCTAACAATCAGTTCTGAAAACAACTAAAATCATTAAATGTTATTAATTGGGCTAAAAAAATTAATAAATTACACATAAATTGATCATTTTTTAAAGAGATACATAAAAAAAAATAGAAATGGGAGAAATCTACAACTCTCGTGCCAAACCACAGGACAGAAATCACCATCATGGGATTAAGGGATTAAGTGATTAAACGTACTCCATGGAAAAGATTAAGAACGTTGTGCAGGAAAGAAAACATGTGTCTGGGGGCCCCAAACACATTTATTTAAGATTTTATTCTTCATGTAATTTATTCAAAAAATCGACTGTATTTATGAAATTGATATGTATAAAGTCAACGGGATTCATACAGTTTTTACAAATTGGTTTCATACAATTTTAAATGAATTTCATACATTTTTAAATAGATTTAATACGATTTTAAATGAATTTAATACACTTTCAATTGAATTTAATACTCTTTTAAATAGATTTAATACATTTTTAAATGAATTTAATACGATTCTAAATGTACTGGCCGCGTTTGGTTTTTTGAGATGTAGTGGCTTGAATTTCATTAGGAGTTGACTGTGTTTCAACATTTGAATTATTTTCAACATTTCACATTCGTTTTCGCAAGATTCTCCAGTGGAATTGGAATCACAAATAAACCCGCCGTTGTTTAAATGTACGAATATTTCCTGTGCATTCATATTTTCATCTATTTCATCCGATTTTACAAACGAGAAACGTTACTAATTTTACAATCGTCTGCTTTGGAAATGTTTGTCCATAGTGAAGCATTTTTACAATACAGGTAAAATAGTCTTATAAATTATCGCTAGGTGGACAGTAATATAAATTTATAACATTTATAAAAGTTTTGTAAAAATTTAAAAATAGTTTTAGTAATAAATTTAAAAAATTATTTTTAGAGTATTTAGTAATTATATTTTATTTACACACTTTATATTTATTTAAAATCGTATTAAATTCATTTAAAATTGTATGAAACCAATTTGTAAAACCTGTAAAATTCAAAAAGACAAGGGCGGGGCAATTGTCCATATTCTTATCGTAACACATTCCGAGGCATACTGAATAAAGTAAATGGCATTTATATGTCTTACAGCCAAGACTTTTATTTAAGATTTATTTCTCATGTAATTTATTTAAAAAATCGACGATATTTATGAAATTGATAATGATTATTCGAAAAGCAATTTATGACCGATCATAACACATTCTGAGACAAACAGAATAGAGTACATGGCTTTTATATGGAAAGCAAATATGATAAAAAATTGCATTTTCCTGCTATACTTTGGACCTCTCTAAATAATTCAATATATATTTTTTTTTGTTTGAAAATTATTTAACATATAACGTACAATAAATAATACGAGGGTGGGCTGAAAAGTAATGCCTCCATGGCTGTAACTTTTTTATTTTTTAACCGATTTTCAAAATTCTTTTTGTATCTGATACTCACATTTCTCCTCTATGTAATGCACTATTCACTTTTCGACATAGTCCCCATCCCTTTCCACGCATTGTACCAACGCGTGACTAGTCGGGTGAACCTGTCGGAGGGGAATTCCGGGGTTGTTGTCGACACCAAGACCGAACGGCAGGTTTCACGTCGTCGTCAGAACGCAACTCGTGCCCCTTAAGGTGCTCTTTCCTCTTTGGGAAGTGGTGAAAGTCGCAAGGTACAAAGTCTTTCGTTTTTGAACTGCAGTTTTTCATCTTTGAACTGTAGGCGCTGCAACCCCCTCTGATGTGTGGCGATCGTGTGCGGACGGGCGTTATCGTGCTGCAGAAGACGATCCAAAGCTGCCATTCAATCCTCGTGTCGACGACAACCCCGGAATTCCTCTCCGACGGGTTCACCGGAGAGGAAAGGGATGGGGACTATGTCGAAAAGTGAATAGTGAATACTCCATAGAGGAGAAATGTGAGTGTCAGATACAAAAAGAATTTTGAAAATCGGTTAAAAAATAAAAAAGTTACAGCCATGGAGGCATTACTTTTCAGCCCACCCTCGTATGTCATGATTTTCATAAATTAATGTCTATCTTTTATAAAGCTTGTAAAAAATGTTTCAATATTTTTTGATTAAATCGTATATCGGATGATTTTCATAAATTATTTTTCATACATAATGTGTATAAAATAAATATTTTATATAAATGTCTTTCTTGCTATAGCTTTTCATTAAAATAAATACTTTTTCTTTTTAATAAACAGTAAAAAGCCCTAAAGACTTTCAATTGAATGTTTTGAGGGCATAAGGGATTAGTGGATTAAAGATAGGGATTCATCTGGCCTTGCCAAGCCATGTGTATCAGGGGGAAGCTAAATTGATTCCTCCAATCACACGAGCCTGCGCAGGGATACTTGGTGTTTTCATGGTGATTTTTTGTTTACATCCCGAGCAAGGTAAGGGTGGATGAACTATAGACATCTTTAACACGTTAATAACAATAGCTTTAATCACAATAATGAAATTATAATTTAAACACAATGTTATAACAAAGCCACGATAATCGAGAAGTGACTTTGCATGTGTTCCGAGGGAAAACGTGAGCACGATAGTCAGTGAATTTCATAATTTTCAGTAGCGTCGTGTGCAATTCACAGTTGGTAACTAGTTGGCGATTTGAGTTTCTAATTAGTTTGGTTTCTTTTTAGTCGCTTAGTATGCGAAAGGCCTTATACTTTCGGAACAACCCTCGTGCATGTAATAAGGGCTGTTATCTCGAAAATAAGAGCTAACCAATCAATTTAAGCATCGTTTTCTTGTTCAATGACCAAAAAAAAAAAATATAAAGAAAAATAGTCTTTGCATCATAACATTCAACTCTTCAAAATTTTATAAGCTTGTACTAAAGAAACTAAGGTCTGTCCCAAAATGATAGAAATGCCTTCAAATTTCTATTTTTTCACTTTTCTCAGAAAATAAAAAAATAAGTCAACTTAAAGTCATCATGTAATCATATATCGTATAAAAAAAGTGGTGGTTTATTATGGTGCAAATGTTCTTGCTGTAGTTTTAAACTAAAATACAAAAAAATCACTGTCCCAAAATGATAGAAACACATGCCAAAATAACAAAAATCAAAGGAAACCTTTACTTACAAATGAAATTAATAACCTACAAAGCCTCCATTCTTACTAAAAAACCTTGAATACTCTGTCAGGCATTGAATTAACAAGTGCTTGAAGCTCACACAGTTGAATCTCATCCCATGGTTTTTGGATTGCGGTTTTCAGTTCTTGTACACTAGAAAACTGACGACTGTCCTTATAAACTTTTCTTACTTAAGATACCCCACAGATTTTCTGTTAGATTAAGGTCAGGTGACCAGTCCATCACATTTTCGCCATGATCAAGGAACCACTGCCATGTCGATGTTGCAGTGTGTACACGTGCGTTGTCTTGCTGAAATCGGAAAAAGGGACCACCAATGTTTTCAGCAAATGGTAAAAAATGTGCCTCCAGAACTTACTGATAATCACAAGCCTTAATTCTGCCAGAAACAAACGCTAAGGAAGTTTTGCCCGCCCATCCAAATCCACAATTACACTTCCACCGCCTTGTTGCCGCTTTGAGAAAGCCACATCCTGCTTCCGTATGTCATGCCAATAATATGTAAAACCATCTGGCCCATCCAAATTGAATTTTTTCTCATCGCTCCAGATAACTTTTTTCCAATTGTCAATTCAGTTCATGTGATACTTGGCCCAGTTGACCCACTTCTCCTTGTGTGGTTTTTTTTTTTTGAGTGGAAGCATTGTCTTCCTTTTTTTGGACACAAGATATCCTGCTGATTGCACAACACGGTGAATTGTAGATTTAGATGTGTTGATGTCAGATTGAGCTGCGATTTGACGAAGACTTGTCGTGGAATTACTCAGTTTCCGTAAAACCATCCTTTTCTGGCGTGCAGTTAGAGCTGATGAAGGGGGTGGCTGTGGCCTGGTTGTCTCGTCGGTTGGCTTGCCAATCGATGGAGTTCAGCAACTTCAGGCGCGGCCAGCTGCTGGCTGGGTGACGGCCAGGGCTTGAGGGCCACTGCTGGTGGGACAGCAATTTGGGGGCACGGCTGTTGGAGGACTTTAGTCTGACCCATTTGCCAAGTGACCATAGCTGGTTTTCCAGCAGTTGGTGACAGCCACTGGTTTGTTTGTCCGCCAGCAGCTCTTCCATCATGAAACCCCCCGTGCTTCGGAGGGCACGTTAAGCCGTCGGTCCCGGCTGCTACTGTCATCTCGTAGCAGTCGTTATTTACTGGGATGGCGCAAAACTCCCTCGTAGGAGTTAGATACTAGAGTTGATGAACGACCACTTGACCTTTTCCCCCATATTCTTCTTTTAATCGTAAGAAATTTAAAATTACATGTGGCGATCGTTTCAATTGTCTTGCAATTTCTCTTATGGGAATAACAGAAGCAAATATTTTCAGTGATTCTTCCTTTTTCAAATTTTGTCAGTGCGATTCCTCTTCTCATTTTGGTGAAGATAAAATTTGCTGTTAAGGCTGGTGTAATTTCTTTTAACATGGAAATTTCTTTTCCAAATAATTTGCATATCTGCATCTTTCCATTATTACTTATCACTGGGGGTGTGGAGGAAAGAGTAAGTTATTTTTTATTGCATTTGTAGGGGTGTTTCTATCATTTTGGGGCAGTGATTTTTTGCATTTTAGTTTAAAACTACAGCAAGAACATTTGCACCATAATAACCCACCAGTTTTTTTTTATACAATACTAGCAGAGGTACCCGGCGTTGCCCGGGATAATTACATTTGTAGGTAAACAAAACCTTCTCAAAAAAATTAAATTATAACTCCCAATTCGTTAAATAATAACTCAATACAACACAGAGCAAAGGTACTAACCATTCTACGAAAAATACGAAAAACAGGAATTCTAAGTGATATACCGGGACTTTAACACTGCATTTACATGCACACTTTCGATCCGGATCAAAAGACCAGTTTCAAATCAATCCTGAAAAAAGTGGCATGTAAACAGGCTTCAACACCCCGATCCGGATCGAATTCAATCCAGTCGAAAGAGGTGGTTTGAAACCAGGGAAGCATGCCTCAGGAAAGAGGTCAATCCACTAATGCGCATGTAAACACCCCGATCCGGATCGAGTTTAAATTTGCTGTTTGGTTGAAAGAAAAAAATATAGAAAATTTTAGCTAAAATAAGTTCTTGGTTGATTTACACCTCAACACAATAAATATCTATAAATAAATAGGGTAGATGTGCCAGTAATTGACAGTGTACCAGTAACTGACAATTCACGATATAAAGGGCTTTTAATAAAATAACAAGGCAAGAAAAGGGACTAGTGTTGCCACCTCGTATTAAACATTGTAGTTGGCTTCCCAGAACAGTAAAAAACTAGTAACTTTGCTCTCTATTATGGCCGCAAACACATGTTGATTGTTCATTGCCTTACTGAGTAGAAAAAAACTTTGTAACGAACCACTACGCGAGGGTTTGATTACTTGAATTTATTTCAGGAATGTTGTGCAATATTTGTCTTTAATTTTACGTGAACCTTTTTGTGTGATCAACGGACGATACTTCTAGTAGTAACAGAATTTCAGATGACCAATGATTTAATAGTTTTCATCCACCGTCAACTACTGGAACCCAGATATGTTGTGTCACCAGTAATTGACATAGCCTGTCAATCATTGATAATTTCTGTGTTTTAAAAAAAAAAACGAAAAAAATATACTAATGTGATATAGAATGTAGGGTAATAATAAAGGAAACATGATGGTTTTAAATCTAACTTCTTATTTTCCATTCATTGACAATTTCCAGATCATCAATCAATCTAGGTCTGTCAATTATAAGAAGTTTACTGTCAATTTCTAGATCATCCACTTTGACATAAATCTTCTGGGCCCTATACGCCGATTCTTTTTGTTGGTTCTGAATCTTGTCACAGAGACGATCAACAGATAGCCCAACACAAGTTATCTTCCGAGAAGAAAACTGCTACTGATATTCTCTTTACTATGATAAGAATTAGCATAGGATGAATTGGATGCATTTTGCAAATAGGAGAACAATCGACAAAAATCAAGTTTTCTAAGAACAATTTGTTGGCCAAGATATGATGATATTGCACTATTGGAAAACACCTCCATTTTCTATGGTCCTTGCACTCTACATGGGAGTGGACTGATTTAATTTATTATTTCAAAGGAAAAAAAAAGATAAAGGATCTAAATGAACAAGTTTTAAAAAGCACAATTTTAGTTAAATACTTTACACATTCTTAAAAATGCTTGATTTTAACAGCTACTTTTGAATGTTGTCAGTTTTTTTTTGTAAAAAATATATAATAAAAATGTGCAATTAAAATATTGTCAATTACTCGTGCAACTGCCTGTCAACTTCTGGTGCATTAACTGTCAACTACTGGTGATTCCAGCATTAGTTGGGAAAAAATTTAATAACTTAATAGCTTTTAAAGATAGAATAATTATTTAGAGATTGGCACATTCTGCATTTGTATTTACAATTTAATGGTATAACTAGAAAAGTTTCAAAATGCAATTTGATTTCCGTACACAATTTCGTTTCACGGTAATGTCTTAAACTGTCAATTACTGGTACATCTACCTTAAATGAATAAATTTTAAAATACATTGCATGTTTAGGTTTTTTTTTGTAATTTTTTTTTTTTTATCAAAATGTAATTTAATAATTTTTTATCAAGTTATAATTATCAAATTAACTTTTATAGTTATATCAAAAATTTCAATTTAACAATTTCTATTTTATTAAATTATAATTTGATAATTATTAATAATTATTATAATTGTAATTTGATAATTTTTATAATTTAATAAAATTAAAATAAACTATTAAATTGAAGTTTTTGATATAAATCTAAAAATTAATTTGATAAAAATCTATTAAAATTATGTTTTGATAAGAATGTATAAAATTATATTTTGGTAAAAATACGAGGGTGGGCTGAAAAGTAATGCCTCCATGGCTGTAACTTTTTTATTTTTTAACCGAGTTTCAAAATTCTTTTTGTATCTGATACTCACATTTCTCCTCTATATAATGCACTATTCACTTTTCGACATAGTCCCCATCCCTTTCCACGCATTGTACCAACACGTGACTAGTCGGGTGAACCCGTCGGAGAGGAATTCCGGGGTTGTTGTCGACACCAAGACCGAACGGCAGGTTTCACCTCGTCGTCAGAACGCAACTCTTGCCCCTTAAGGTGCTCTTTCCTCTTTGGGAAGTGGTGAAAGTCGCAAAATGCAAAGTCTTCCATTTTTGAACTGCAGTTTTTCATCTTTGAACTGTAGGCGCTGCAACCCCCTCTGATGTGTGGCGATCGTGTGCGGACGGCCGTTATCGTGCTGCAGAAGAGGATCCAAAGCCGCCATTCAATCCTCGTGTCGACGACAACCCCGGAATTCCTCCCCGACGGGTTCATCCGACTAGTCACGCGTTGGTACAATGCGTGGAAAGAGATGGGGACTATGTCGAAAAGTGAATAGTGCATCACATAGAGGAGAAATGTGAGTATCAGATGCAAAAAGAATTTTGAAAATCGGTTAAAAAATAAAAAAGTTACAGCCATAGAGGCATTACTTTTCAGCCCACCCTCGTAAGTATAAAAAAACTTAAACATGCAAATGCATTTCAAAAGTTATTAAGGATTATTATTTTGAGGTGTAAGTAAATCAAAAACTTGATGTAGTTAACATTATAAATAACCTCAACCTTATTATTTAAATATAGAAAATTTTAATTGAAAACAAAATTTAAAGGAAAAATCAATAATTACAAAATTTATTGATTGCCAATTATATTCCCAAACGACGATAATGAGAAAATTTTTAAAAATGTATTTCAGCCGTATTTTAGAGGAAGCGTAATTCAAGTGATAAGGCCGACTGAGCCAACAATGGCGGATTCTGTAGCAGATGACAAGTCTGGCGTACTTTCCTAATCTAGAGCTTTACCCACAGGGCATCTTATAGGACTCGATCCGGATCGAGTTAGATGCATGTAAACGCGAGGCATTTTTGGATTACCTCAAGTCGATCCAGATCGAAACGTGCATGTAAACGTAGTGTATCTAAACTCTTCATGACTTGCCTCACAACTGCAGAGCATCACCAGATACTTTAGACTCAAGTTTTTCCTGCCTTGGACGTAGAAGCTCTTATACCCTCTTGCTTTATTCGAAACTCCTGTTGTGCAGATGTTTCAAATGCCCATATAGCTTTTTCTGCTTTAGTTGCAGAGTTTCTCTGACCAATATTCATTGTTTCTCTATCCTTTCCAGACACACAAACTTTTGCCAGTCGTCTGGACGTTTGATAGGGAACTCAAGGGAGACACGCGTGACTCCTTTGCCTCATCAATAGACACTGCCTTATTAATGTGCGGTCACTGCAGCATCGTTCTATGCTCATTATTAATTCTTGGGAACGAACGTTCAGTCATCGCATCATCAGCCTCTCAGTTTCCAAAATATACACATTTCCATAGAATATACAACCTCTGACAATTAAGTAAGGTGAATGAGTTCACACAACAAAATGCAAAACAGATAGAGCCACATTTACTTTATTGTCCTTCGAAATAATCACCCTGAAAGGCAATACACATTTGGGATCGGGTTTATAAGTCCTGGAAGCTCCTTAGGGATGGCTTTAAGTTCACGTGTCACATTTGCTTGAATGTCTGGAATGTCCGCAAATCTGTCTATTTAAGGCCCGTTTCAGGCGTGGGAACAAGAAAAAGTCTGCCGGTGCCAAGTCTGGTGAATAAGGTGGATGAGCTATGGATACGACCCTTTTGTTGGCCACAAACTGTTGCACGATTACGGCAGTGTTCCTCTTTGATCCATTATCCACAGTTACGTGCGCACGCTACACCTTCAACTGAAGAAACGAGCATCTGCTAAACCATTGCACGCACAAAGGTGACCTGTCTGAACTTGCTTAAACAATGACTGGGCTTGTATTCACGTGCATTGTTACTCGCGTAAAGCTCGCATAGATTAGGGTGTGACGTCATTCACCGAACTTAATTGTCAGAGGTTGTAGTCAAAATGTATTTTTAGGAAATGTTTGGATCTGAAGGAGTGTTTAGGAGTGCTTACCATTTCCTCTGTCATCTTTTCACTCTTTCTCAATAGTCTGCTAACTCTCCATTATCTCCAGTTACTGATCATTTTTAAAGATTTTCAAGAAATTGTTAAGTACTAAGAACTCTCTTTTCTAAGAAAAGCCTGAAAAAATAAAAATTTGAAGGTGATTCTTCATTTTGGGACAGACACTATGTTTAAAGACAAATTGAATGCCCGGACAACTTTGTGGATGCCCTGTATATGATATTAGGTCAAATAATGCTCTAAAATGCAAATAAGAAATAATGGGTCTGAATAGGCAATACCAAGAACAGATGAAGCCCCCCCCCCCCATCTGTTCTTGGCAATACATATTGATAATATTATTTTTTCAGATATTTATTTCCCATCTTAAGTAGTCAAATAGGCTGCAATAAAATTAAAATTTGTTATTTATTAGTAATAATGCCTGGGTTGCATTTTCTTCATCAGGTTAGGCTCAATAAGATTTTTATTTTAATAAAGCATTCATGCATGATCCTGGCTAATGTTAACATCCACATAATGTTTACGCCTGATTTGCCGCTCCCTTGCAGAGTCACCTTCGGGAGCAAGTACTTTTATATATGCAGCATAAGCTTTGACTTTTAAATAAGATCTTACTTCAGAGTACTCAAGATAGTTTTCTTGCCGATATCGAGTCGATCAGTTTCCCCGTCTCCTGCTCATGCCGGCCAACGAGCGACACCGAGTCCCGCTCTCAACTGATGTTGACCACCATTGACTCGAGACTAAAATGCATCATGTGATTATGAAAATCGGTGGCGAGGCACGTTTTTTCATTTATTTTTATTGGAAAACTTCCAGGAAGCAGCTTTTTTCCCCCCGTTGCCTTCCTTCTTACGTAGTTGAAGGGAAGCACACCAGACGAGCGAGCGCTGCCTCCGTTACGTACGTGGGCGTGTACGACAGATGTCAAATGCTCTTTATATTGACCTCTTCGATTATTATTATTATTATTATTCCTATAATTCTTTTATAATCGCCTTTGATTTTATAACCTATTTTCCTCAGAGTTAAGATTTATTATTTAAAAAAAAAAACCATGAATGGATATTTAAAAATCCAAAGCCCTAATCCGAAGCCCTAGCTCGTTATTAATAGGATTACGAGCAGGAACAAAGTCGCCCTTATCAATATCAATAATATCGAGTTCTTGCTATTTTTGTAAATATTTCATTATTTTAAACATAAAACGAAGATTTCTAATTAAAAATATTGATTTAACAGAAAAATAAATCAAAATTTCAGCTCCAAAAACAAGAGCACATAAGGATTTGTGCGAGCCGTATGACAACAACGATATCGCAATGATGTCTCTGCAGGAGGGGATAGTATAGTAGCATCGGAAGCTTTGATCTCTTCGTAACTCGTTGGCGTCATGAATGACGGTGGCGCTACCGTGTAGCCAATAAGGGACCGCATTCTTTCACTGTAGTTTTCTATGGCAAAATCTTAAACATCAAAAATATCGAAATCGAGATAATAAATAATCAGAAAGAATTTAGCGGCATTAAAAAAAAAAAATTTATGAAAAAGTTACTTAATTTTTAAGAAAGAGGCAACAAATAAGCGAAATGGGGGCCTTTCCATTCAAAATCGTTAGCTGCTGGTGACGTCATCTTAGCCAAACCGAGGCCAACGAGAGACAGGCCAGGGCACTCAAAAGTCACATGATCATCGGGGTCCGGGCAACAATCCATCCTTCATTGTTTCCAGCAAACGAAAAGATATTGATTGCCCTGGCCTGTCTCTCTTTGGCCTCGAGCCAACCCGCAGCCGACGAGAAAGACAGGCCGCGGCACTGAAAAGTCACCTGACCATAGTGGTCTGAGCAACAATCCAACTTTCATTGTCTCCATCTTGAATTTTAAAAATCAGTGTTTTTTCGTTTGTTAGAAACAATGAAGGTTGGATTGTTATTCGGACTAGTATGGTCAGGTGACTTTTCAGTGCCGAGGCCTGTCTTTCTCGTTGGCTACGAGCCAACCGTAGCCCACGAGAAAGACAGGCCCTGGCGCGGAAAAGTCACTTGACCATCTTAGTCCGTGTAACAATGTAACTTTCATTGTTACTCGGACTAAGATGGTCAGGTGACTTTTCCGCGCCAGGGCCTGTCTTTCGCGTTAGCCTCGAGCCAAACCGTAGCATACGAAAAAGACTTTCTAGTTGGCTTTGAGCCAAACCCACGGCCTGACAACTGAAGACTGATGAGTCATGCTAGAGGTTGGTTGCCATGGGAACCCCCTTCTCAACGGAAATAATTTAACATTGAAATACTTTAATTGATGACAAATTATGTTTAATCAAATTAATTGAATACTCCAGTAATATGAAAAAAACAATATCGCTTCCGTCAAAATGACAGACAGACGACCTCATGCCTCGCCAACCTCTAGCATGACGTCAGTTGTCAGGCCTGGAGATATAGAACGGCCGTGGGTTTGGCTCAAAGCCAACTAGAAAGACAGGCTGGGGCACTGAAAAGTCACATGACCAAAGTAGATCGAGCAACAATCCAATCTTTAAAATGTCTGTTCATTTATTTCTAGTAAATGGGAATTGAGAAAGTAACAATGCTTCAAAAAAATTTTTTTCGGAAATATTTAATTGCTTAATTTTATTGATTTTTTAAAATCTCAAGTTTATATCATTTTCATACGAAAATAAAATTTTGTTTAATTTCCAGCGCAAATAATCTTTATGAAAATTGGTTCAAAACGTAAAAATTTCCGTTGAATTGCATCCTGATCCTTACTTGCTAAGCGAGGGCGCCACCGTCTTGATGACGTTTCATTATGGCTTAGCGTTACACTTTTTTTTCGTTTATGTACCCACTTGTAATTTTAACGAAATAGTTATTCAATTGTTTTATAAAAAAATAATTAAAAGATTTAATTAGTAATAATAATAATAATAATAAAATGTAGGCTTCTGTAAACTAACAATCGCCATCAAATAAACGGCCATATTGCTACCGTAGTTGCTATGTTGAAAACGTTGATGTTAATCAATATTTGTTTTTTAAAATTTAAATTTGTACTCGATCTGAAATCGTGTATGCGCGAGACTTTTGAGTTTTTGATTAGTTTTTCGTAGATGAAAGCCAAGTAATATCGCTTAAAAAAATAATAAAAAGCCGCGGGAAAAAAGCAGTCATCAAACATGGCTTCCGAGGATTCAGAAACCGCGCTCGGCGGTGGGAGCAGCAGCGACAACGCGGGAGCGTCGCCCAATCTGGCCGAGAAAGACAACGAGGAGGACGGCTGCTGTTTGAAGAAGAAGCGCAAACGATCGAGCATCTCGAGTCACCAGCTGAAGAAACTGGAAGAGACTTTCAAAGGCGAGCAGTGGCCATGCCGGGAGAAGAAAGAGCGCTTGGCAGAAGACATTGGAATGCCGACACAGTTTGTAAATATCTGGTTCCAAAATAAGCGGGCACGTATTAAAAACGAATTTCTGGATGAACGCGATTTAACCATACCCTCACCACCAATAACACCAAACCTAACCTCTCCTTCGTCGACAATACAGGTTCAGAGTAAGTCCCTGCCAAACCTCCGGTCTAAGGCCAACGAAGTGCCGTCCAGTAAAAACCCAATCGCCAGCACCAGCGGCCTTTCCCTGCTCAAAGAGTCCAATAAGCGGACCAGTGCGCAAAAGCATTTCCAGAAGGAGGTCGGCAGCCAGCGCACTCAAGACCACAAGAGCCGCCAGAACGTTCCCCCTAAACAACCAGAAATGACGTCGATACACTCGGTAAAC
Source organism: Rhysida immarginata (assembly GCA_023313115.1). Classification (NCBI taxonomy): domain Eukaryota; kingdom Metazoa; phylum Arthropoda; class Chilopoda; order Scolopendromorpha; family Scolopendridae; genus Rhysida; species Rhysida immarginata. The sequence continues at coordinate 39,582 of JAHWFO010060561.1, forward strand.
ACAGCTTCAGCAAGCTAAACGCCAAGAAACAAGAATGGCATTGAGTTTGCTTTAGTGTCTCTTTCTATAAAACGAAATGAACCTATCCACAGGGTGTCCCAAAAGTCATGAACTGTAGTCGATCCTATGGGTTAGGGTACCATCCTAAAGCAATAGACAAACTTCAAGAAGTGATAGGAACATGAACTTGATAAGGGCCCAAATCATGCCAGGAAAACATACCCCTATCAGCTTGAAGGGTTGTACCAATGCATGTGGGGTCCGTGCTCTTGAATGTTTAACAATGAATGCTGATGAGGAATCGCCCCCTGAAGTTTGTTCCTATTGTTTTAGCTCACCCTGTATATTTTCAAAATGTATTTAAACTAGTGATGTCAAGATCCGGATATCCGGATCTTTTTTTCGGACCTAGATCCGAGATCCGGATCTTGGGTCCGAGATCTGAGATCCGGATCTTGAATCCGAGATCCGAAATTCGGATCCTATATCAGGAAATTGTGTATATGCAAACTTTTTCTGAAAGCAGTTTATAAATGCTTTTATTAAGTGATAGCCTAGTCCTCTTAAGTCCTAATTAGTCTTAATACGCATCCAGCGAAAGGATCCGAAATCCGGATCCGGATATTTCTAGATCCGAATCCGGATATTTTCAGATCCGGATCCAACGGACATTACTAATTTAAACGCTATCTCACTTTTTCATCGCCGACGAACTCCTTTGAGTACCTGAACAGGTGGTAGTCACTGGTAGTGCAAGGTCCGAACTGTATGGCGGGTGGTCAAGTTCCAACTAAAAAAAACAAACCTGATTAGAGCTTGCGTTTGTGCAGAGGAGTGTGGCCTTGCATTGTCCGGATGACATGATTGATTTGGGGAAACCTCTGTCCACCCGGTCCAGAGGACCATAAGACAAAGTCCAGATGACAGTAGGTAGTAGATCCATAAGCTTCACAGATCTGGTGTTGAATATCCAAAGGTACTTACAAATGGACCTTACTTAAAATACAGGGCGAGTCAAAAGTCTGTTACCCCCCCCCCCCCCCCATACAATTTCAAAACGAGTGGAGATACAATTTCAAATCTTTTGCAGGGAACGTTTTAGGAAGTTAAGTACGGGATTTTCCACCTTGCAGAACCCATCCCATTTAACATCATGCTAAGGGCGTGCTGAATTCGTTGTTTCAGGTCATTTGCTGATGCTGGTCCATGGCATACACCTTCTCCTTGATGTATCCCCAAAAGAAGAAATCAAGTGGTATCAAGTCAGACGAACGTGGTGGCCAATGAACTGAACCTCATCGGCCAATCCCATCGCTGTGGAAACGTGTCATCCTGTCGTTGACGTGCAACGGCTCCAAAATGTGGAGGTGCCCCATCATGGTGGAACCAAATGGGGCGGTACTGCACGCGAGGTCTAGGTCAAATTTGACACCACTTGTTTAGCCCGTACCTAATTTCCATATGTTGCCTACAGCAGATTTGTTGTATTGAAATTGCGTGGGCGGTAACAGACTTTTGACTCGCCCTTGCATATCGCTAGCACCACAGTTTCATCAAAGAACCAGTCACTCTGCCACTCCACAAACCACACTTCCTATGGAACGTGAATTTGGGATACCCTGTAAAACACAACAACTCTACCGAAAGCTGTCCTTTTTTTAATGTTTTCTTTCTAGGATGACTTTGAAGACTGGCAACAAGAAGTTCCGTCCACCGTCTCGTTGTTCCAGTGCATTATAGACATGATGGCCGTGGAAGAAGGTGTCCTTGGTAGCAACACCCAGCCACGTTTCAACGACGCCGTCAACGATGCCCTGTACGGAGTCTACCTCAAAGACGGATCAGTTCTCACTTATTCTACAGAGAAGGGATTACAGTTTATTTAAATATTACTCCTATTGCCAATTGTATTTTTCATTTTATTGTTAAAACAGAATATAATACACTGTGAATTACTTTAGGGTATGTGTATTCGAAAAACGAATTTCAAAATAAAATTTCTGAACACATTTGAATATATATCAAAATTTTCCTTGCTCTTGCAGCACGATTTGCCCGAATCCAAAACCTGGAGATCCATTAGGACATCTTGAAGCTAGTCAACACAGTTGACGACAGTGGTAGCAGCACTTGGAACATCCCAAAACGTGATTAGAGAGCAGACAGGAACAACATCGTACTCATGATTTTATTTCAAAGGGGGGGTCCCGCATTTGTATGGAAAGTTCTCAGTTTTTCGGGGAATCGCTTTCAAGAGAGTGGCACAGTATGAAGAGGCTAACTAGTAAGGCAGGGTCGTCCATCTGCCACAATAGCAAGAGATGAAGTTACTAGTAAGAAAGAACCGACGGATATGAACCATACGAAATTGGCTCCATCGTGCTGAACTGTATGTCAGGCGACCAATGGTGTCTGCTAAACACCATAGAACCCGAGAAGGTGGTCTGGCTGCTCTCGGATATCAAGACGAGATCCTGCACCTAAGCTAGAGCAATTGGAAACAACTTTGTTTTCCTGGACGATAATCCGAGGGCCCACCATGGGCATCTCGTCAATAACATGCTTCAGGAGGCAGGAATTGAATGCATGGACTGGCCTTCACGTTCTCCAGACCTCTATCAAATTGAACATGCTTGGGATCCCGTGGGAAGACGTTTCGCAAACAGTCCAAATCCTGGAAGTTGCCCTTCAGCAAGAGTGGCAAAGGATCCTACAAGAATGCTGGACAATCTGATGTTATCCATGCCTCATCGCTGCCAGTGTGTTTTAGCAGTCCATGATGACCACACGATCTACTGAACACTTAGTGTGAGGCACTCTTGTCCAGTTTAACATGCTTCTGTTCACCCCCACCAATAATTCACGTGCTACTCAATCACGATAACTGATTTTGCATCTCATTTGCGTAATTGGACAAGTTTCTTTGACTTATCATTTGCTTTTCTGATGTTCTTGTTTAATAAAGGAAAAGATTGGAAACTAAACAGCAAGACCACCCAACGAAGCATGGAACGATGTTTTTACGTCGAGAGACGGATCTATTCGCATTATCGACGATCTATGCGCAATCATTGCTTATCTATGTGAATGTTACTATGCAAATAATAATAATAGCGAAAAACCATAGAGAAGGGAAGTAAAAACTCCACACTGATGATGGCTACTTAGTAGCCGACATGTACATTTATGATGAATAAATTCCGTGCGGTCTCCTTGTCAAATGGCAATGGGCATCTGACATTGTCAAAACCCTTGTCGGCATCCTCGACTAGTACCCACGAAATGACGTCCACGAATGACGTCCCTATATCAGATGGAACGACGACGGCGTTAATTAGAAAAACAAAGCTTAGGACAGAGCACATTGGAAACATCACTGCATCCAGCAATGGGAACGATGATGATGATAATGCTGCGGACCTAGTGCAGTATTACTATTGCTGCGATGGTGACGGTTGTTGTTATTGTTTTTGGGAATGCTTCTAGGAATTTTCAGAACGGGAAAGATTTTTGTTCTACACTGAGTGGCCAAAAATTAGAGACACCCCTTATTTGAAAGTAACCCAGTCCGAAAGTGACGTAATAAAGCAGAGCTGCATATTATACAAGGTGACCCAAACTTATCCGGCGTAATTGTTTAGGAACATTGTATGGTTCAAATGGAACAAAAAATGTCCTCTAAACATTCCATCTAGTTTCGATCGTGTGTGAAATATCGACGTTTGTCTATTTTCTTGTCGAGTTGTCTATTCTGCATATTCACAGAACATCACATTGAGCTACAAAACAAAACTAAAATGATACAAGGAATAAGAATAAGAAGAAGACAGTAACAAATCAATGTCGAGGAAGCCCCTCAAAATAGTTGTCCCCAGCTCCAATGCACTGGTTACATCTTCGGACAACTGAGCTGGTAGCTGCCACCATCTGGTCGGGTGGAATTGCTCGACTACAAGCTTGATGGTGAGCGGATTGCTGTAGACCTCATCCTTCAGTGTTCTCCACCGACTCTAGGAAAAAGACTTCGATATCTCACACACTATCGAAACTAGATGCATTGTTTATAGGACATTTTTTGTTCCATTTGAACCATACAATGTTCCTAGACAATTATGCTGGATAAGTTTGGCTCACCCTCTATAAGGAACGCTCAGCTTCGATAGAAAAATCTTTAGAGAGTGGAAGTTGAGAAAAAAAGCTTCAAGCGATAAGGACTATTCTGGTGAACGAGAGAGGTGAAAGGCGAGTAGCACGACACAGCTGAATTCAATGCATCACAAAGCTTATTCCAACGCACAACAAGATGGACTTTGCAAAGGATGATTGGCTTTAGCAGCAAGAGACTATCAAGCATGTCTTTGGTATCACAGAAGAATAAGAAAAGGCGCCTGTTGCGGGCCCAAGAACTACGTAATTGGTCATTTCAGGAGTGGAAAAAAGTGGCCTGGTCCGATGAACCTCGTTTCCTGCTGCGCCATCATGCAGATAGCAGGATCAGATTATGGTGCAAACAGCACGAGTTCATGGACCCTTCCTGCCAAATGACAACTCTTCAGGCTGGTGGCGGTGGAATTATTGTGTGAGAAATGTTTTCCTTGAGTACACTGACAATATAGACACAACTCTGAACAGGACAGCTTATCTTGTACAGAAGTTAGATTATCGCCAACGAGGAAGTCTTGCGCCATCCCAGTAACGAGATGACAGTAGCAGCCGGGACCGACGGCTTAACGTGCCTCTCGCAGCCCGCGGGCGGGCCCCGCGGCGCGATGGAAGAGCTGCTTGCAGATGAACAAACCAGGGTCTATCGCCAATTGCTGGGCATCCAGCATTGGTCACTCAACAAATGGATAAGACTAAAGTTCCCCAACAGCTGTGCTCCAAATAGCCGTCCCACCCAGCAGTGGTCCTCAAGCCACTGGCCGGCCAGGTGGCCGAGAGGGCTAGGGCGCAGGCTTTCTAGTTCTCGAGTCTACCTGGTCGTGGGTTCGAATCCCGCCGTGGGCATGGATGTTTGTGTTTGTCCTGGGCTGCGTACAGATATAACTTGTGTAAAAGGCGCAAAATGACCTTAGTAGTCGACGCCATAATTTCTCGCTGCGCCTGAAGTTACTTAACTCTATCGATCGGTAAGACAACCAGGCTACGGCCACCCCCAACAGCACAGCTTATCTCAACACCGTTGCTGATCACGTGCCCTCGATGTTCTCTTCTGGAGAGGGTCACTTTCAGCAGGACAATACACCTTGCCACCGTGCTCGATCGGTCACAAATTGGTTTGAGGATTATCAATCAGAGTTTAGTCTGCTTCCATGGCCAGCTCAGTACCCTGACCTCAATCTTATTGAGTCGAAAGATGACTTCAAAGCTTGGAAGCGCCACCATCTAATCTGACCCAACTTAGAGCTGCCATTATATCAGTATGGGCCAACATTCCTCAACAACGGTATCAGCATCTTGTTGAGTCCATGCCAAGAAAAATATCGGCTCTGATCAGAGCATAAAATGGACCAACTCGTTATTAGAGGGCGTCTCTGATTTTTTGGCCACTCCGTGTATAGATTATGTTATCGGCATTGCTATTCTTACTTTTAATAATCAAATTTAAAATTTTGTGCAGTTATAACCGAAAAGTGTTTACAATGCGGAAATGCATGAAAAACACTTTTTTTTTTTTTATTTTTATTTTTATTAATACATGAACCGCAAAAGAAGGAAGGAATCCGCCCCGAAATTTGAGCCATGAGAATAAACAGATTTCTTGCCAAGAATTTTTTTGCTTTTTAATTGCTTAATTAAGCAAATACGATCCACCGATTAAGATAATCGAAATTGCTTTGGACTTAGATGATGCGTTCATTAAAAAAAAATCTCGAAAATGTCAAGTTACATGATGTCATGTTTGAATAGGTCAAGGATTGCCTTACCACCGTCTTCCATATTAATTCTAATTTCTTGAACTAATCAACAATTTCCAGATACAACTATCAGGGCTTTCATTTTTAAAAAAATGGTCCACCGCAATAACACAATACCCAATTAAAAAACACTCCAGAATTTCTTAAATTACACAATATATATAAATTATAAAAAGTGTTTTTTCTAACGGTTATGAACAAATAAACTGCACTTACATGTTGCAAAACTCGATCAAGCTTGCGTTAGATGTTGTTGTTATTTACCTTGTTAATGACCTGAGATTTTATGCTTACTTATGGGAACTTAATGAGTTTTTATTTCTCTGATTGGCTATCTGATTGTTTCTTACGTAGTTTCATCAGTACAAGGCACTGGAGGTCAAATCTGTTGATATATAAGCAATTCAACGAAACAAAACTTGATATTACCGAATACTATGCTGTTAGGAAGTATTATCAATATCTTGGGTATTTTTGCAGTTTTTACACATTTCATCCATTTCTAAATAGATTTAATGCAATTTTCAATGAATTTAATGTACTTTAAACTAGATTTAATATATTTTTTAATGAATTTAATACGATTTTAAATAAATATAATGTGTTTTAGTTCAGTGTAATTACTAAATTAAGTAAAAAAGAAACATTTTTATTGAAACCTTGTTTTAGTAATTTACCGTAAAT
>JAHWFO010060563.1:2425-44609 GCA_023313115.1 Rhysida immarginata
TCTTAAATCCACAGAAGTAGCATCATCTTGATGGAAGCATATTCCGTTATCAATTTTATTTATCACGACAAATATTATGCAAATCCTTCGTGTTTGTATAACTTACACGTTTTTTTGGCGAGAAGTGTTTCCGAATTTTAGAAAGGACAGAAGATTTAGGAACTCCAAGCAACATTTGTGAAGCAAATTCTTTTTTTTTCATCTTCAGTGAGCGGTAGTCTTCCAACTTCGCATTTATGGCCTAGATGCACTGATTGAAAATGAACTTGCAGTTCAACAGCTTCATCTATAACTGTTTTATACACAGATAGATAGACTGGACACATTTTACCTATTCGTTGTGTTCCTGCACATTTCAACCGCCTTTTTCCCGTTCCACGTGGCTTGTAAACTCCACTTCTGTGACAAGAGAAGTGTGTTACTGTCCTACCATCAGCCAGGACTCTCTTCGAGCGATGAGTGACAAAGCGATGGCATGATTCTTTTTCCATTCTCTTTCTCTACTCTTCAAAATCTGCATCGCAATAAAATTCTTTCTTTTCAAATGACAACTTAACGTCCGGATGTGAAATACAAAGAAGCTGATGCAGACAGGACATCGATAAGCACTCCTCATCACACAAACAACAAACAGTCAGAGGTGTATGTGTGAATTTTATCTTCTCACCCGGATGAAATTTTATGTGAGCATACAAATTTTTTCTTTGATTAAAGTGGTACTCGCACTAATTACATGGGATGACATTTTTGGAAACTTCCGTCGTTTTGTTTCGGCGAAAAGATATTACTGAAAAAATATTGCAATTATTAGACAGCTTTCCTAATGAAATTGCTAAATCTGGTCACACTGTTAATAATGTTTAAATAATAGTCTTACTCACGTTTTACGATCTAGATAAACTGTGGAAATGTGGTGGCCCAATGATGTAGATGAAAGAGCAGGATTGCGCACGCGAAGCTATATCCCATTAATCACCAATAGTGGATGGATCAGAAGTGTGGGGGAAAACCCAATGATATGTATACAACTCCTGGATCTCTGACTCAATAATAAGTATAATAAGTTGAGAAAATAACTAAGTGAGAAAATCTGCGCGAAGCATAAATGGTATCCAACAGAATGTGAGACTGACCACTGAGCGACTGTTTGCGCAGTAGGGACAAACACACATGGTAAGCTCATGGAAAACAGATGTTTATAAACGTATACAAGATGTTTCCATTCGGGTCAGAGTTCATTCCACTCTGACATCTAAATAAAAATGATCTGTCGTGGAAGAAGTTTATTAAGAGCATTCTAAAAGACGAATAAAACGTTATAAAAATATATGCAGAATTTATAAATAATAAAATATTCAAAAATATAAGGTGAAAACGAACCTTTTTAACTACATCTTAATTTTTATTTACTTTAAGATCAGTGTTTTTCAGGAAAATAATTAGTAAAAACGACCCATTAAAAAAAAAACCTAAAATTTTAACTTCGTTTATCTGAAAAGTACCAATTCTGAGTTGTTAACTGTTTTATTGACAAGACAATTTATTCCTTATGTTTAAAAAGAACGGGTTTAATTGAGTCTTTCCTTACTAAAACGTACAGATAATTGAAAACTCTGTACTACATTTTACATCTCAAATACGTTTTTTAAGTAGATAATAATTAATATTGGAAAATGTAAAATATTGGAAAATGGAAAATAATATAATTGGAAAATGGTCTTGAGAGGAATTTTTCACGCCATTACCTCCGATATTGATGAATAAATAGAGAAAATAGTAAAGAAAATTCCCCACGGCCTGGACACGAACCGATGCTATAATCATTAAGCCACTATCGACATAGAAGCTGTCGCTTTCAAACATGTCCTATGAGCATAGGAAAAATATTGGGCTTGGCGCATAGGTTAAATATTATTCCCTTTGGGCACTAATGCTTTGTACAACGATAATCTAACCCACTGTAGAAATAATAAACCATTAGGAATGACATAACCAAGTACCGAAAGGATAAAATTATCGTCGTCAAGTAAACTATTTGAAACGTATTTCCAAAATTTTTGAATTGCTATTGAAAATATTAAAACAGGTTCCAGTGCTTCAAACTTGATAATATTTTCATTCATTCAAATTCGACTTTTATAATTCGAAAGTTTTTTTATTAAAAAAATAATATAAAATAATAAAACAAAATAAAATTTAAAAATTATAAAAAATTACAGTTTTTACAATTGGTTTTATACAATTTTAAATGAATTTCATACATTTTTAAATAGATTTAATACGATTTTAAATAATTTAATACGCTTTCAAATGAATTTAAGACTCTTTCCAATAGATTTAATACATTTTTAAATTAATTTAATACAATTTTAAATGTATTTAATACGATTTTAAATAAATATAATGTGTTTTAGTTTAATGTAAATGGAATTTCATTACTGAACTAAATAAAACACCACTTTTATTGAAGCCTTGTTACATTAAATCTTTTTTATTATTATTTTAATTCAATTACAGAAAACAAAATTGTAGCATAAACAAATAACACAAACGTAAAAGAAGTTAACAGTTAACCACTGTGTAATTAAACTAAAAAAAATACAGTAATACTACAGGTTTTGCAAATTCATTTTGTACAATTTTACATGAATTTCAAACATTTTAAAATAGATTTATTACACTTTTAAATGAATTAAATACAATTTTAAATGAATTTTCCGGTGAAATATCTTCTTAGTACAGAAATACGGAAGAATAAATATTCCTATTATTACTGTATTTGCTTTAGTTTAATTACACAGTGGTTAACTGCTTATGTTACTTGTTTATGTTACAGTCTTGTATTCTGTAATTTAATTAAGATTATATAAAATATTTACCGTAAAATTTAGTAAATCAAGGGTTCAGTAAAAAAGTTTTTTTTTTATATTCTCATTTTAGTAATTAAACTCCATTTACACTCCATAAAAGTGTATTAAATCTATTTGAAACAGTATTAAATTCATTTGAAAGCGTATTAAACCCATTTAAAATCGTATTTTATAAAATATTTATTAAAAATTAAATAAAGGCTGCACTTCTCTCTCCCGCGCATTCCAAGCATAGCCTAATGAGAACATCATCAGACGTGGCTATGCCACTGCCCACTAGATAAAGGCCTGAGTGCTGTTTTCAAAATGGCGGCGCTCGCAGGCGGACTGTCTGTGTGAAATAAGATGGAATAGAAGAATTATTTCACAAATTTGCTTTAATCTTCTAACGAAATCTAAGTTTTTGAACTTGTTATTTAAATGAATTTATGTTTCAATCAAAACAATGGCAACATACGTGCAAATATATATAGTTTCATTTTTTTTCAAAATAGAGCCATCTATGGAAGAAGCGAAAAAGCATCTTTTCTATAAAATATTTCGAAACCATATATGATGCCCCTGAGTGGATGCCCCCTTACCGTGGGTCAGGGGTTTGGGTGCTTCAGGGATTCTGTGAGCTATGCTGGTTGTAGTATGGCTACTTTAGGGTCACCCTTACCAGAAAGGTCATGGTTGAGAAGTGAGACGAAGAGTATCCAAACAAATATGTATCTCATGATGTCTACGAATAAGAAAATTCATACTGCATCGGGTGTGGCGTAGGTTAAAGTCACCCGCGTTCGGGAGTTAGGCAGAGGCTCTCGTTCGAAAAATAAGCGACAGTCTCCCGGCTGTTATCTCGGAGCAATGCCTCCGAGAAGCCCCACCAGGGCACTCGCTATGCGCTTGGGGAAGCGGTCGGGGGCAGCGCATGCCTTTACCCAGGAGGAGAAACTGGTAAAGCGACAACGGGATCGGGTGCTGTCAATTGGCACTTGGAATGTATTCTCCATGACAGGAAAGGAATCAGAGTTAGTGGAGGAAGCCAAACGGTTTCGACTGGATATCATAGGTATTACCTCTACGAAACGTCCGGGTTCTGGAACTGTGGACTTAGAAGGAGGGTGGAAGCTTTTCTACTCTGGTGTCGACCCTAACATGACTGCCCAGGCGGGAGTGGGGATACTCACAAGTCCCCGGCTGGCAGATTATGTTGCAGATTGGACCCCCTTAGGTGGAAGACTGTGTCTCCTGAGACTTCAGATAGGGAAACGGTCTCTCTCTCTATTCGTTGCATATGCTCCGAATGCAGTCACAGAGTACCCACTTTTTCTAGATGAAGTTGATGCTGCTCTTAGCAGGAGAGGGAGTACAGACTCTGTCATCCTGATGGGCGACTTCAATGCACACGTAGGGGCTGATGACCAAACGTGGAAAGGCGTGATTGGGAGGAATGGTGACCCCGATTTAAATGCGAATGGGAGGTGCTTGTTGGATCTCTGTTGCAACAATGGACTTTCCATCACAAACACCTTCTTCCAGCACAGGGATGTCCATAAGTATACCTGGTACAGGGATGCAATGGACCAGAAGTCACTGATTGATTTTGTAATTGTTTCAGCTGACTTATTCCGATCAGTGTTGGATACTCGTGTGAGAAGAGGGGCAGAACTATCAACTGATCACCACCTTGTTGTCTGCACTTTGCGGTTCTCTGAATCCATGCCAACCAAGCGAAATACTAGGTTCAGACAAACTTGGCGCATCAAATGGGAGGCACTGGAGGATAGAGCTGTGAGGAAGACCTTTGCAGATAACATATCTTCAAGTTTCAAAGAACTTCCCAGTGATCGTGGTACTGTTGAAGAGGAGTGGCAGTTGTTTAAAACTGCTGTGATTACTTCGGCTGCATTGTGCTGTGGTCGTAAGCGGCTGAGTGTGGCGCAGGGCGGTGAGAAAAGGACTGCGTGGTGGAACGGTGAAGTCCAAGAAGCTGTCAAGGCAAAGAAGGAAGCCTATTTGCTATGGCTTGCAAATAAGTCAACTTCGAGCCGAGTGCGGTACACTGAGGCGCGAAAAGCAGCAGCAAAGACAGTATCAACAGCTAAAGCCAAGACCTGGGAGAAGTTCGGGGAGAAATTGGAGGCAGACTATGGTTCGGCAAACAAGGTGTTCTGGCAGACCGTGCGCCGCCTCCGTGGAAAGAAGTCTCTTTCATCACAAACTATTAAGAGTTCAGATGGGAGGCTTCTGAAAACGGAGGAGAGCGTATTGCATAGGTGGAAGGAATACTTTGCATCTCTTCTTAATCCGGTGACGACAACAACTGAGACATACGAGATGCACCTTGGAGCGGAGAATAGTCACGGTAGTATCACTGAAACAGAAGTCAGATGGGCAATTAAGTCCCTGAAGACTGGCAAAGCTGCAGGTGATGATGAAATCCGGTCCGAGATGTTAAAGGCCTTAAATCAGGATGGTATCCTGTGGCTGACTCGAGTGTGTCAGGTTGCTTGGATATCTGGACAGGCCCCTAAGCAATGGCAGACAGGAATTGTGATCCCTATCTTCAAAAAGGGAGACCAGAGAGATTGCAACAACTATCGAGGCATCTCTTTGCTCAGCATTCCTGGGAAAGTGTACGCTAAGTGTCTGGAGAAGAGAAGTCGGGAAATAGTCGACTCCAAACTGTCAGGGGAGCAGTGTGGTTTCCGACCTGGCCGAAGCACGACGGATCACATCTTTGCTCTAAGGCAAATCTTTGAGAAATCCTGGGAGTATGCAAAAGAGGTCTACGCTTGCTTTGTGGACCTCTAAAAAGCATATGACAGGGTTCCTCGGGAGAAGCTCTGGCAAGTGTTGCAAGAGTATGGAGTGGATGGGCAATTACTGGTTGCTATCATGTCTCTGTACGAAAGCTCTGAGATGTGTGTCCGGATAAATGGCATTAAGTCAAGACCGTTCACCGTGGGTGTTGGACTCCGCCAAGGGTGCGTACTGTCGCCCATCTTGTTCATTATCTTTATGGACTGGATAGACAGGGGCAGCCGAGGCGATGAGCGTGTTTGTGTGGGCGACTGCCTGGTGGAGAGGTTGCTCTTTGCTGACGACCTTGTCCTCCTTGGGTCTTCTCGCACGAACCTTCAGCATGCACTAGACCGGCTTGCAGCCAAATGTGAAGAAGCTGGGATGAAGATCAGTGTGGCTAAAACCGAGGTTCTGGTCCTTTCAAGACAGCCTGCTCAGTGCGCTCTCCATGTTAGTGGAGCCTCATTGAGACAGGTGGAGAAATTCAAGTATCTCGGGATTGCATTCACGAGTGATGGACGGCAGGAGAAAGAATTGGATGCTCGGATCGGTGCAGCAAGCTGTGTCAGACGTGAACTGTGGCGATCCGTGGTAACGAAACGCGAGCTGAGTAACAAAGCTAAGCTCTCCGTCTTCAAATCCATCTTTGTCCCCATTCTCACCTATGGTCATGAGGCTTGGGTAATGACCGAAAGAGTGCGATCGCGGGTACAAGCGGCCGAAATGAGATTTCTGAGAGGTGTTGCAGGTGTTACCCTACTAGATAGAGTGTACAGCAATACAATAAGGGAAACTTTAGGTGTTGAGCCGCTACTTCTCCGCATTGAGAGGTCTCAGTTGTGCTGGTATGGCCACGTGATTCGGATGCCGCAAACTAGTCTTCCTAGGTAGTTGTTATTTTCCAAGCCGGTGGGTAAGAGACCAAGGGGTCGGCCTAGAACCAGGTGGCTAGACTACCTGGAGAATCTGGGTTCGAGTCGCTTGGATATTACCAGGGAGGACATGCGCCTGATGGCGGAAGATCGCGATCGCTGGAGATCCTCCATAGGGCTGCTGCCCCCGCGACCCTAACGGATAAGCGGGTTTGAAAAGTAAGTAAGTAAGTATATGATGGTTTTAGAAAGCTGCAAAAATTAGTTAGGAATTAGATTAATTATTTTGTTTAGATTTTGTAAGAAAATTAAAGCAAATTTATGAAATAATTCTTGTATTTCAGCTTATTTCACACAGAAAGTCCGCCTGCGAGCGCCACCATTTTGAAAACAGCACTCAGGCCTTTATCTAGTGGGCTGTGGCTATGCTCCAAGTTTCGTTGCGAAACTGTCATAGACGAATAAGAGACTGAGTGCATCTCAGAGCGCACTCAGGTTTCCAAAGGAAGCCATCCCACTCCTGAGCGCAGCGGCTCGGGCCTCGCAGGGCTCCCAATGTATTAGACTCTAACTTCGGCGGTAAAGAGCAGAGGCTAGCCAGGAGCAGCTAGTTGATAAATAACAGTCGGATGCAATATTGAATTGTCGCGAAACCTGTAACCGGCTGGGGGGAAACCAACTGCCCCCTGTAACGAAATAGGTTGGGGTACATATCAGTTCGTTAGAGGGGGGTCTGGGGTCTTTAAAAAAAAATTCACTCCGATGCTACAATTGTTTTTTGACTGATAGCTCCTGGCCCGCATCTACTGTTTGTCGTCGGAGTTAGAGTCCAACGCATTGGGAGCCCTGCGGTCCCCGAGACGCTGCCACTCCTGAGACGTAAGTCTTGCTTCCTGTTTAAAATGATGAAGAAGCCTGCAAGAACGCCATGGCTACAAGGTTATTTTTTAAGGTAAGGAAGCTTTTTCTTTTTCTATAATAGAGTGGAAATTTACTTTAAATAATTCGCGATAGTTTGTACTAAGTAGATATCAGATTATTCATTTGTAATCTAGTGGCTTTTACAGTTCTAACTTCGGATATTTATAACTTCGACAAGGTTTACAAAGGAATCTATCTGTCAACCATTGAACGCGATTTTTCTTTTCCACAATGTGGCTAAATAATTCAAGTTATTTAACTTGATTTGGACAATAATTAACACGCTTTTTTACTGTTTACTATGCAGATTACGTTGCACTAAATTTTTGTATGATCACGCTTTGATTAAATCGCGTTTTTATGATAGAATAGGCATGTGAAACGCGCGTTAGGCTTATCGCGATTGATCGCTAATATTAACTGAAATTCTATTAGAAAAACTTTCTACTTTAAGATAATATTAGAAAGCTTATACTAATAATAACTAGCATGATTGAACTGCCTCATAATATGGAATTTTCTTTTTTGGAGACCTTTTGAATTTTGTGCTGTGCAGGTAAGGTTTAACTAAAGAGAATGCTTTTGCCATCTGCTTCAAACTTTTATTGAAAAATAGATGAATACCAAAGGTAATATTGATAAGCTATTAATAATCAATGAATGATACCTGATAATTTAGACTAGTGATTCAAAAAAAATCTCTTTTAAAGGGTTATAAAAAAATCCTTTTTCGCTGTATCTGGATACATAAGCTTAGGAAATTAGTGTTTCAGTAACGATATACCAGTAAATACTTTAAATAACTACGTAATTAAGCTGTGGTTCATCAATTGAATCGTGTGTAAGTGCCCTAGAAGGTAATTGCCTTGTCCACATGACAGACAAAAAAATAATTTATAACTAATGTCTTCAAAAAAAAAATTTCTAAAATTGAATGAAGCTCTCAGATGTAAGTTATTCTTTATTCCGATATGAATAATAATTTAACTAATAGTGACTGGCATTTTATTTTTCTGATTTTCAGTGCCATGGAGTCGTTCTACTGGATTCTGGCTGCTTTGCACAAAAAGGAAAGGATAGCTAATTCTACCCTATTCAGCTTAATGATGCTATCAACAAATAAATAATTCCTCTAGTTTAATGTATGCTGTTGTTCTTAGCATGCAATAAGCATAATGTTGCCATTTTAACATAGCTGTCTATGTATCTGTGCACTTGGTTTATAACTAGGATTTATGAATGAACTATTATGATTTATAAGGGTTCTGACCTTATAATGCCTTACAAACAACTATTCTTAACTGGTGTGCCAAACTTCACTTGAAAAAAAAATGTTAACATGTGCCTTATTCAACAAAACCTCTTCGAAAAAAAATATATGAGTGCACATTATATAGCTTTACACTAGTTTTAATCAATATAATCATTATCTTAGTTAAGTACAACACATTTCCATCTCTCTAGCAGTGCCGCATCTAAGGTAGGTTTGTGAGTATATATATATATGTAGCCAATACTCTTTAATCCAACATTAAGGTTATTCGAGTGTTATAGGCTGACAACAAAATAATAAAGTGTAACTAACTGATATTAAGTATAATAATTACAGAATCAAAAGAGTAACCAATGAATGTTATAATAAAATTCCTATACTGCTTTTCTATTATAGCAAATTGAAAAAGTAATAGTCTAATTGAACCATTATGTATCAAGCCATGACTTTAATTCTTTGAAGAGTAACAATTATCATTTATTTTTCACAAGCTATTCGGGTGGCATAAACTCTTTATTCAAATTAATATGCATCTAATTCATCCTTTAATGCAATTCAACTGTCACTAACTGTCCGAAACCATCATGTGTCTATAATAATTCTGAATGAGTCAAGATATATGGTAATACATTGACTATCGCATGGAGAAATATGATAATTTCAAGCCGTAGTTTAAACTTCTTGCCTACCAAGCTATATCAATCTCTGCAGAAGCATGTAGCTGTTAATTCCCATCAACCATAAACAACTGAGCATAAGACAAAGAAAAATGTTGACTAAACCTCTACTGAAAACAAACAACTGGCATCGATTTATGTATGATGCTTGCTGAACATGGTATAACTCTTTCACCATAATCTAGCTTTCAAAACTTTTAGAAAAATTAGCATGTAGCTCGAAACTTTTATAGATAACTATCTTAAATGACCGAGACCATGTAAGTGGATAGAATTTCAATGTTTTATCTTATAACAAGAATCCAAATGTCAGAAATCAAGATTTATACTGTTTATGGCACTTGCTGATATATTTTAATAAACAATTCTGGCTCTGCCTATGATCATGAGTCTGACTGATAACTTTGCTTCATATGTATGTTTTACAATGGTTGAATGCAATGACAGTTCAATTATAAGGTGTAAGTTGATTTTTTTTTGAGAAATAAGATTAGTCTATAAGTCTCTCTAAGGTAATAATGTTATGCCAGCACTGCTAATGCTGTTCATATGTAGAGACATTTTATTAGAGATAAACATATTCTTATTTTGGTATAGCAACAAAGAATCACTCATTACCCATCTAGTTCATTAATACGGGTTAATCACCTGTAATGCTCATCTATAGGTTGTCGGTCATCTACTATGGCTTACAGTAACTGCCGAATCAGCTGCCTCAATTTAAAAAAATGCAACATACCGTATTGACAGTGTGTTCTGTGTTCTGCTAATCACACTTGAATAACGAGAACCTATTTAATTGTAACATTCCATGTCAGTGAGTCACATGGGTCCGGCGGAGAAAGTGTAGGGGTTTATTTGGTCCTTTTTCTTTTATATAAAAACTTTTGGTGGTAGTTATAATTTTTTTGTTTGAATCTTTTCTCTCTTTGTTTCTCTCGAAAATGTTTATTAATTTAGATATTTTTTTAGCACCTAATTTTAATTAGTAAAAAATAATATTTTATATTTTAGATGTTTAATTATATTTAGTTTAAAAGGCTCTTGTTTTCTTTTAAATAATTGTTGACGATTGCTGTTGCAACGATGTTCGTGCAACAGGAATCGCCATTGTTGCTGAGAAGGCATTGTTGTTTTGAGATCTTTTCGGAGAAGCTGTGCGATCTCAGTTTTCTTTTATTATTATTGTTGTTTTTTCTGTTTTTTGGATATAGTAATTTTTTTTTTTGGCTGCGACCAACCGCTGGAGACTGACGTGGGGAAAGGCAAATTGGTGGGAATGCCGGAAAGTTCGAGTGCTGCTGTTAATTTATGTTTGCTGGTTGAAGCGAAATGCATTTAATCATTAAACTGTACAAAAATACAAGATGCAGTTTTAAATGAAAATAAAGCAATCCAGATCCTATAGAATACAGATGCTAAACAGCCCGACTGGCCGTCACGTTCCATCGGAGATGTAGGTTACACGCATCATCGAAGACAACGAGCAATGTAGATGACAATTTTGGTGAGTTCGTTTCATGTTGTGGGTTCACAGGATTTTTTCGATTCATTGCGAAGATACAGTAAAACTTTAAGTAGCAAAAGATAAAGTGAATAAGTTTCTTCCAAAGAGAACAGTTGTTCGCGTAGCTTAGAGACTGTCGTAGGATTGGCAAGAACTGCGTAAATGAACATTGGATAAACGTTGTAATGAGTTCGCAGTGTTATGATCAAGATAAAATGTTATATTATGAACTAAAATTAGAAAATGCATATTAGTATTTACTTGAGATTAATGCTTAATGTTATGTTAAAGTCAGACGGCTGCAGCTAAGCTATAGATCAGTCGTAAACAGGTGTTGTTGATCCGAATCGTATTTTGTTGGGATGTTGCACATTTTGTCCGCATGGGAGTGTCTCTTGCTCTCATTGAGTCAACGTTGCCGACCACGACCACCGGAGTGCATTTAATGATACCTCATTGAGTAACAAACACATCGGAGTGCGGACAAGAGGTTACTGCGGGCCTCCTCTAGTGCGATGCGTAACTAAAAGGTCCGTACGACGCTTGTATGCATTGAGTCTATGTGTACAATAAGCACTGCCGATGTGTAAGTGAAAGTAAAGTAGAGTAGTGTCATCCCTATACAAGGATCAACCTGTACAACTGAGGTGTGACTAAACTATTGCACAGAGCCCTTAGTTGCGTAATCTGACGCTTGATGTTGTTAATGCGCTTATTATGATTGATAATAAGAGGTAAATAAGAAATATTGTCTTTAGCTCAGAGAGGGCCCTCTGCTGAAGTTACTTTCATTAAATATATCATCCATGAGCTGTACCATTGACACACATCTAACCAATCATATGTAAATTACCCTAATATGAATATTTTGTGGTTTATGGGGGAATAAAGAGAGAATATCTAATTAATTGATCAGGTGCAGGATTTTATTTTTTAAATTTTAAGATTCACACCTCGATTATCAGTCCCGAACCCTTGACACGGGTAAGTTGCATGATAGGCAATATTATTTGCGACAGTCCCTCAATGAAGGGACCATAGAAGTTGACAGAACCTGTAATACCTCTAACTTCCTTCACGTTCTTAGGCTCTTTAATTCTTTTGATTGCCGCCACATTATCTGGATGTGGGCTAATTCGCGAAATCACATGTCCTAAGTATTTAACGCACGGGGTGCAAAATTGACATTTGCTTGGTTTGATAATTAAGCCTTTAGTCCGTAACCTTTCAAACACACATTTGAGAACTGCTGTGTTCTTCGAACGTTTTTGTCGACACGAGGATATCATCCAAGAAGGAATGCAGCTCCCCTCCCAGCTTCTCACGCAGCGTTTTTACTACGTATTGCTGAAAATGGTGGGAGGAGTTCTTGCCCCCCTGGGGTAGCCTAGTAAGCTGGTATTTTCCCCAGGGAGTCTGAAAGGCATAGCATTCCCTCAGCGACTTGACCAATGGTATCTGAAAGTACCCATTGTTGAGGTCAAGCACTGAGATGAATCTATGTCCGTTCAGTTCCTCCAGGATGTCCCGCACAATCGGAGCGGGAAAGTCCACCGGGCTAGTGCATGCGTTAACTTGGCGAAGGTCTGGCGTTATATGCACTTCACCATTTTTCTTTTGTACAACATGAACCAGGGAGTTCCACGGGCTTAAGCTCGCTTCAATAATCCCAGCCCGCTCAAGTTCCATGTTTTTCTGCTGGTATGCGTCCTTGTAGATATGGGGTATTTTATATTGACGTACCCATATGGGTTTGGATTTATCAATATCATATTCCGCTTGATAGTCAATAACTCCCTTGACCTCTGTTACCTGGTCCCCAAAACCATCAGAAAATTCGTGTATTAGACTTGTCAGCGCCTTTTTTTGTTCAGGATTAATCTCCCCGAAATTTAGCCCCTCAACCAGCTCAACTACCTCTATCACCATAGATTGCCATACATCCTCGTGCATATTAGATCTTCATACTCCTCACACTTAATCTCCTCACACTCCTCACATATTCATACTCTACAGCATTACTACCTTCCCTCGGCATGATGCCAACTTATGATCCTTCTAATATATCCACCTAACTCCACTTGTAATTAAACCAAAAAAAAATTCGCTCAATTTTCCCCAAAA
Organism: Rhysida immarginata; assembly: GCA_023313115.1. Classification (NCBI taxonomy): domain Eukaryota; kingdom Metazoa; phylum Arthropoda; class Chilopoda; order Scolopendromorpha; family Scolopendridae; genus Rhysida; species Rhysida immarginata. Next base: position 15,460 of record JAHWFO010060563.1, read on the forward strand.
CAGCAAAAGAATACACAACCTCGATAGTCCGGCAATTCCGAATTATCAGTCCCTGTTCGGGCGCCATTATGTGACCCACCTTCCCGTCTTTATATTGATCAACAACTAGTGTTGGGTGGAACGTGTGTCAAGAGTTCAGGACTGATACTTTCGAGGTGTGAATCTTCAAATTTAAAAAATAAAATCCTGCTCCTGATCAATTAATTAGATATTTTATCTTTATTCCCCATAAACCACAAAAATATTCAAATAAGGGTAATTTACATATGATTAGTTAGACGTGTGTCAATGGTACAGCTATGATGATATATACTTGTGTCAATGATGATATATTTAAATAAAGTAACTTCACCAGAGGGCCCTCTCTGAGCTAAAGACAATATTTCTTATTTAACTCTTATTATCAATCATAATAAGCGCATTAACAACATCAAGCATCAGATTACGCAACTATGGGCTCTGTGCAATAGTTTAGTCACACCTCAGTTGTACAGGTTGATCCTTGTATAGAGATGACGCTACTCTACTTTACTTTCACTTACACATAGGCAGTGCTTATTGTACACATAGACTCAACGCATACAAGCGTCGTACGGACCTTTTAGTTACGCATCGCATAAGAGGAGGCCTGCAGTAGCCTCTTGTCTGCACTCCGATGTGTTTGTTACTCAATGAGGTATCATTAAATGCACTCCGGTGGTCGTGGTCGGCAACGTTTACTCAATGAGAGCAAGAGACACTCCCACGCGGACAAAATGTGCAACTTCCCAACAAAATACGATTCGGATCAAGAACTCCTGTTTACGACTGATCTATAGCTTAGCTGAGGCCGTCTGACTTTAACAAAACATGAAGCAGAAATCTCAAGTAAATACTAATATGCATTTTCTAATTATAATTCATAACATAACATTTTATCTTGATCATAACACTACGAACTCATTACAACGTTTATCCAATGTTTATTTACGCAGTTCTTGCCTATCCTACGACAGTCTCTAAGCTGTGCGAACAACTGTTCTCTTTGGAAGAAACTTATTCACTTTATCTTTTGCTACTTAAAGTTTTACTGTATCTTCGCAATGAATCAAAAGAATCCCGTGAACCCACAACAGGAAACGAAGTCACCAAAATTGTCATCTACATTGCTCGTTGTCTTCGATGATGCGTGTAACCTAGATCTCCGATCGAACATCACGGCCAGTCGGGCTGTTTAGCGTCTGTATTCTATAGGATCTGGATTGCTTTATTTTCATTTAAAACTGTATCTTGTATTTTTATACAGTTTAATGATTAAAAGCATTTTGCTTCAACCAGCGAACATAATTTAACAGCAGCCCTCCAAATTTCCGGCGTTCCCACCAATTTGCCTCTCCCCACGTCAGTCTTCAGCAATTGCTCGCAGCCAAAAAAAAATTAATATATCCAAAAAACAGAAAAACAACAATAATAATAAATGAAAACTGAGATTGCACAGCTTCTCCGAAAAGATCTCAAAACAACAATGCCTTTTCAGCAACAATGGCGATTCCTGTTGCACGAACATCGTTGCAACAGCAATCGTCAACAATTATTTAAAAGAAAACAAGAGCCTTTTAAACTAAATACAGTTAAACATCTAAAATATAAAATATAATTTTTACTAATTAAAATTAGGTGCTAAAAAAAATATCTAAATTATAAACATTTTCGAGAGAAACAAAGAGAGAAAAGATTCAAACAAAAAAATTATAACTACCACCAAAAGTTTTTATATAAAAGAAAAAGGACTTTCTCCGCCGGAGCTATGTGACACTCACTGACATGGAATGTCACATAATCTTATCAATTTTCCCTGAGATAATACGATGCAATGCGAGGCCGCTGCCTATGCCATTGCTTTACTTTTATAGTTATATCAGTTACAACTACAGAATCTGACAATCAAGAAGGGGTTCCAGTCAGGTCCTCCCATAAACATTAACATAAGCTACTTAACTATGGTTGCCTTCACTTATTCTATTCTAATGCAATACTGCTACCATGAATGTCGATTCAGATAGCACTTAACCCATGTAATATTTTACATGTAGGCCATTAGGAGACTAATCTGCCTTCTCAGGTGTCTCATCACCTGTAGAAACAGCTTAATGTTTTACAAGTCTTCTACGTATGAATAGCCAGCATAATGATTAAAGATTTATTTGAAAAAAAATCCTAACAATGTTAACAGATTGGAACTTCAATATTCTACATAAAAGGGGAGGGGGTGGATGATCAGATTTTCTCATGCTCTTTAATTGGATTCTTTAAGCATTCCAGATTTTGTATTTTTTGATTTGCTCAATTTAAGTAAAGGAGCCTCCAGAATATTTAATTTTCAATCATTTTTTAATGATGAAAAGGTATACTTTGCATGTAAGAGTGATAATTTCCTAGTGAGGGATTAGGGGAATGTTAAATTAATGTAAGTAGCTGTCTTTAAATGGAAACAATATATGGAATATTTACACTTTTGTTAAGTCATTAATTATGCTCTGGCTAATGCTATACATTAATTCTGCTCCATTTTGGCTAAGTATAATTTTCTTATGCCAGTTCTTGATCCCCAATACAGCAGTGAAACTTTTATAAATTAAATTGACTCTTAATAAAATGAAATTCAGAGGCTGTGGTTAAGTTTCTACAACAGATTTAAATACTGACTAATTACTGGTGCAATCAGCTACCTAATAATGCATACTGCCTAATTTAGAGAATTTGGCTGATATTGCCTGAAACCTAGCACCATTTCAATGCAAAACTGAAACAAAATTTTATCCTGCTATACATTTATCTTAATGCATGGGACAATAATCTCAAACAAGCTGACTAAACTTTACCATGTGTCTCCTAACAACTCCAGTGGTTTAACCCAAATTCTAATTCTGCTAATGGCTCACTTATCCACAGCTTAACAGGACTTTTAATTACGGCTGCTAACTAGAAATCCTAACGTTGACTGTGAATTAATTTTTCCATTATGCCTAAGATGACAGTGGCTGTTAAATTTGACTCTACACCTTTGTTACTGGAGTCTTAATTTTTCTTTGACTCTTGGCTGAACATTGATCTCCCCCACTGCATTTCCTGCCTCTGCTGAATCTGACCCATTGGTTTCTGATCCAGTTTCCTCAGAATCACTTTGCCTCATTTCTTAGATTGACCTTCGGTCTCTGGAGGAAGGCAACACCCAAGGCAAATTTGGAGCATCTCCAACACTACTCAAGAGGTAGGGTGGGGATTTGGAGGGTCAACAGGCCCTTCTCTTTGACCACCCCTTTCAATGGGTGCGGGTCCTGTTCATTACCTGGAGGTATCCATTCCTCCTCCACCTCAGGATAGACAAAAGGGGATTCTGGTTTATTCCCAGAATCCGTGCATAATTTCCCTTGTGACTTTGGAGCCTTTTCTTGAATTTCGCCTTCTTTGGGTCTAAGCCTATGAGCATGTATCAATTTGCACTTTCCAGTTTCTAGGTGTTGAATTAAAAAGTTTATTGGAGAAAATTGCTCCACTATTTTATATGGCCCTTCATATGTAGCAGGCAGTTTTTTGGATAAACCCCTTTTTATTTCTGGGTTTGCAAAGAATACCAAATCGCCAATTTTAAATGAATAAGGCCTTTGCCTCCTGTCATGGAATTTCTTACGTTTAGCAGATTCTTCCTCACGATGTTGTTCAACTGTCTGGAAAGCATTTCGCATCCTTGCCTCCACCTCAGTATTATAATTATTGTCAATATCGTAATACTTTTTCCTAGGCACTATCAAGATGTCAAATGGCAATACAGGGTCGCGACCAAAGAATAATAATAAAAAAGAGCTCTCTCCGAATGAGGAATGTGGCATGGAATTATACGCAAATGTTACGTACGATAACATTTAGTCCCAGTTTCTTTGCAAATTATCTACATGTTTTAATGAGGATATTATTTTGTTCAGCCGTTCAACTATTCCGTTCCCAGCTGGATGGAAAGCAGTGGTGAATAATTTTTTAACACCCAATTTATGACATTTCCTTCATTAACTCTGAGGTGAAGTTAGTTTCTCTGTTACTTAAGAGCTGTATTGGAACAGAGTAATGATTGAAGATACTCTGAAGCGCGAGCCACAGTTTCAGTTTTTTGATCTGGCAATTGAAGACATTCTGCAAAACAGCTATAATGGTCTATTGCTGTAAGAATATATTTATTGCCCTTATTAGAAACAGGAAGTGGCCCAAGAATATCAATTCCCATTCGAAAAAAAGGATATTTTGTCACGGGAAATTCCATTAGAGGCTGCTCTCTGCGCTTCTCCTCGGGTGACCTGTGCTGACAGCTGTCGCATTCTGCGCAATATTTTTGTATGTCTTTCCGCATATTAGGCCCGAAGAACAATTTATTAAGCTTTTCCACATGCGCTTAGATTTGAGATGTCCACTATGACGTAAAACATGGAAATTAAATAATATTTGCTTAACAAGGCTATTAGGTATTACTAGCTATTCCCATGTTTCATGAGCATCTTTAGATCACTTTGTGATATAACACTCCGCTGTCAAGGAAGAAATTATCAGCTATATCTAGCCACTGACTGGTGGGGGGAGGGTCCCTGTTATTCTTAAGATATTCTACAATTTCCTGCCATTTTTGTTCTTTTTGCTGCTCCCTAGCAATTTCTTCACTAGAAACAACGGGTTTGTATTCTGCTACTGCTGATAATTGGATTCTAGATAATGCATCTGCATTCTTATTTTTTTATACCTGCCTTATGAATTATGTTAAATTAATATTCGTATAAGCTGTATGACCACCTCGCTAATCGAGAGGCGGAATCGTGCAAAAAAAAAACCAGGCTAACGGCTGATGATCTGTACATAATTATGATTTAATACACAAGTACACTCTAAACTGCGTACACGTCTGCCTAACATTCCCTGTCTGTAACACTGTAGTTTATTTCGTTCTTTTTAAGTAGTCTGCTTGTGAATGAAATGGGGTGCTATTTACCGTCAAACTTTTGCGACAATACTGCTCGTAATGCAAATGAACTGGAATCAGTGGAAAATATGAATTCCTTTTCAAAATCGGGGCTTTTTAATATTGGAGCTGTAATTAGGGCTTGTTTTAGAGCTTGAAATGAGTTTTCTACCTCGTCTGTCCATTCAAAACTTACATCATTTTTCTCAGGTTTGTCAAGGGTTTAGCCATTTTACTATAAGATTCTACGTGTCTTCTATAATAGTTAACGAGTCCTAAAAATGATTGAATTTCTTTGACCGTTTGAGGGTGTGGAAAATTATTAAAGCTGAAATTTTGCTTGGGTCTGGAACGATTCCTTGCTCGGTTACAATGTGTCCAAAAAAATTGACCTCTTCATTTAAACATTAACACTTTCTCGGTTTCAGCTTAAGGTTTACATCCCTCAAACGCTCAAACAATGTCCTTAAGCTCAATAAATGATCATCGAATGTTTTTGTGAAAATGAAGAAGTCATCGAGGTAAACTACGATTTTACCCTTTAATCCCCTTATTATAAAATTAGCAGTTCTCTGCAATAATGCGGGCGAATTATTAAATCCCATTGGTAAACGTTTGAACTCATATTTTCCATCCGTAGTGAGGATCCCGTTTTTTTGCATTCGTTAATTTCCAATTGAAAATATCCCTGGTTTGCATCCAAAACACTCAAACATCTAGCTTTACAATGCTTTTGGCGGTGAACGATTTCCGATGTATTAGGTAGAGGGTAAGGATCCACCTTTGTAATTTTATTCAGTTTTCTATAATCGTCAATGAAACGATAGGTACCATTCTTCTTTTTTACTAATAAAGCAGGAGCAGACCATGGACTAGAACTTTGACGGATACATCATGCCTTAACAATTCGTCAACTTATTGATTCATTGCTTCCCTTTGTGAATAGGGAATACGGTAGAGAGCTTGGGCAATAGGGGGGGGGGATGTTCCAGTATCCCTTTCATGGTAATGTATTTTACAATGCCCTAGATCCATGTCGTGATACGCAAACTCATTGTATCGATACAAAACCTGTTCTAATGATCGTCTTTTTTCTTCTTCCAAATGTTCCAATTTAAATAATTTTAAAAATTCATTTTTATTTATTTTTTTCCTCTTTCCAATGTCAATGCTATTGTTAAATTCAACATCATCCTCTTGGGCTTCAAATAAATCGACCATAATTATTCCCTTATGTACAACCAAATGTTCACCTGAATAATTCATGATACGAACAGGAATAGTATTTTTTTTAAATACTGTTCAGAGGGGGAAGCAAAATAGAATTTATTGGCTGGTATTTTAAAACAAAGAACCCCAAAACTTAAGAGTAAACGTGGCTCGTTAAAAGACTTTTATTTTGATTTAAAATTGCGATATTTATTTATAAAATGCAAAAAATTGTACAAAAGAACGTTCTATACAATATCATTTGAGGAATAGGCATTGCGATCTCAATTACAAAAGAAAATATTTCTTGGAATAAAATAAAGAAATACTTAAATGTACGTTAAATACAGCAAAACACTAACGAGAAATAATAATCGCTACATTGTTGCGAATTAACTTTAAATATAAAAAAGAATTGAGACAGACCAATTCCTTATAAAGAATAAGGAAAGAAGAAATTTCCAATTCCCATTTAATGTCTAAAGAAAAACTGCGAAATCATAATTATTAATGGGAAATAAGAATTGAAATGTGCAGCATGGCGTCCCTTAAGCGCGTTATTGTTGAACTAGCATTAAAAGAAATTTCATTATTACCTTATGGGTAAACCCGCAAAACAATGCTGCTCGGTAAAGAATCATGGCTGCCGCGAGAAAGTGAGAAATTCAATAAGAAACTAAACATCTAACGGCAGGGTAGGAGTAATTTGCAGAGCATTGGAATGAAAATGATAAATGGAAGTTGAACGCCATGCTGCAGGCTAGGAAGGACGTGGAGGACCAGAAGGAGGGACGACTGATCAAGCCAGAAGCTGGAAGTGGTCTGTCTGAAATAAAAAAACCACGGAAAGAACATCAACAATAGTGGGACACACATCCTCGTGATCACAAAAATTTTTCGCGAGGGAAAACTAGCTGCAGACAGTGATAATCACGTGGAGATTTTTTAATTAACATTTATTAAAACAATATACAGGGTGGTCATAAATTATTAACCACATTTTGACAGTGAATATTTTATTAACCAAGAAATGTACACACTTCTTGTGAACATCATTGAAAAGTACAACTCAAACAGTTTTTTTCCGTAATATTCCGAAGTTAAAGCACTTCCACGTGTGCTCCTGCAGTGACTCGCAGAATATCTATTCGATATTCGATTTCACGCCATGTATTCCGCAGCATTTCAGGTGTCACTGTTGTAATGACGGCCACAATCCTTTCCTTCAATTCATCAAGCTCACGCACTTTGCTGGAGTACACGCGGTCCTTTACATATCCCCACAAGAAAAAATCGAGTGCTGTGATGTCAGGAGAACGCGGAGGCCATGAAATCGGCCCCCCGCGGCCAATCCAACGACCAGGAAATTGTTCATCCAGGTATCGCCGCACAATCGTTCCCCAGTGTGGCGGTGCACCATCCTGTTGAAAAATAACATCTGGTTGTCGTTGTTCAAGCTGCGGTATAGCATAACATTGCAGCATGTCAAGGTACGTGATGCTATTCACCGACTGCTCTGTGAAGAAGAATGGTCCAATCACTTCATTGACAGTCAACGCGCACCACACATTAACCTTTGGATCTAACATGTTCACGAACTTCATGAGGGTTCTCTGATCCCCAAATGCGACAATTGTGTCTGTTCACACACCCGGAAACATGAAATGTTGACTCATCTGAGAAAGCCACTTTATCCAAGAACGTGTTGTCCACATCAATTTTGTGCAGAATGAGCTCCGCGAATGCAAACCGTTGCGGTTTATCGTCGGGCTTTAGTTCCTGAACAATCTGAACTTTGTAGGCATACAATTTCAAACGCTTATGCATCACTTTCATCACCGTAGATCGTGGGACTCACAATTCCAAGTTGGCGCGCCGAGTTGACTTCGTAGGGCTTCTTTGGAACGCATCTCGCACCTTCTCAATGACTTCCTCACTGACGGTAGGCCTACCAGCACCTTTCTTTCAGCACCTACCAGCTTCCAGTGTCCTTAAACTGCTGATACCACCGCTTTATGGAATCCTTTCCAGGAGCAGGTTGTCCATATTCCAAGCGGAATTGCCGTTGAACTGCTATCACGGATTTCTACTCATGAAACCAAAGAACGCACATTGCTTTCTGCTGCATGGTCGCCATTTTCGCGTTTTGTGTTCCTACGCCAAACAGTGCTGCCGCCTGGTGGTGATAGTGACACCTGACAAACTGTTTGAGTTGTACTTTTCAATGATGTTCACAAGAAGTGTGTACATTTCTTGGTTAATAAAATATTCACTGTCAAAATGCGCTCAATAATTTATGACCACCCGGTATACTCAACAATCACTGTCTGCAAAACAGTAAAAAAAACTTAAAGAATAGAAAAAATAGAATAATTAATTACAAATAAAATTATATCTATTTTTACATAAAAAATCTGAGTTTTCCCTAACAGATACCTTTGCCAAAACCTTTGCACCCAACAATCCTGACTTATTAATTTCTCGGGGCTCTAATACACCTAATTTATGGTTAAACGATTTTCCCATGAGTTTGCCTTCAAACACAACCTCGGAAAAAGGGGGAATTGAGATCCCTTTTTACAAACAACTGGAACAGCTTCCATTATTTCCCTAACTGTAGCTACAGTAGGTTTTTGTTTGTTTGTCTTTCCTGCCACGCAACATCAAAAGGAATTTTATCAATTTCATCATGTAGTATTGCCCTTTTAAAATCAATGATAAAACCAAATTTGTTCGGCATGTCTCTCTCCAGTATGGCATGATAATTCACATCTCGTCTGCGTTTCCAGATGTAGAAAGTAAAATTCTAGATTCGCTCGCCAAAAGTTATATCGAGTGCATAAGTCCCTAATGTTATAAAGTCGTGCCCAGTTACTCCTACCAAGCTGAGTGCAGGTTGCTTAATTTGTTTCATTCTGTATCCCATAGCTTTTAATCTTTCTAATATATCTTCGCTGAGCAAAGTTACCGTTGACCCTGAATCTAATAGAAATCTTATTGAATCCTGATTTGCGATTCCTGTTAAAATTAATTCATTAGGCTGGTTGCAGCTACTCACGATTAGTTGTGCTCTACTCTAATTACTGGCCTCTCAAACAAAGCCCCCCTGCAATTTTCTTGAACACCAAAAATTGATGGTCATTTGCACACAGAAGTTTAGGTACTGAAGTTACAGAAACAGATTCAAAAAAAATTGTCTAAGTTACAATAAACAAAAAAACATTTATGCCTTTATTATTTCCTTTCATTTTTGTGTGTGCACACAGTATGTTTTGCCTTTTTAGCATAAGACAAAAAGTATATTTTGCATTTTGGTATACCATAATGAAAATGTATACTAAACGTACAATACGTTAATAAATGTAAAAAAAAATACATATAAAAACAATGTGGTTAATGCCTTCACGTAAGGTAAGAACAAGCCCAAAAAATATCCTTTTGTGATTTTAAAGCTAAAGTCATTTAACAAAAAATATTGCTTTAGAACCCCTCTCATCCTGCGAAGTAAATAACTTTGCAATTATGAAGTTTAAAAGACAAGATAAACTTTGTAAATACCCTCGTGTAGGCCAGCAAACCAATGAGTTAGGTAATTTAATAAAAAATTACTTATCCTCCTCAGATAAGGATAACAAATCCAGGAATCTGCGTAAAGCAGGGGCAGCTAAAAGTTTAGTTAATGCGTCTGCCGGCATGTTCGGGGGAAGAACAGTAGGTAAGAATTACATTGTGAAGATTATCTCGCGCAATGAAATTATGCAATCTCAAGATGTGTCTTGACCTACTCTTCGATTCTAATGCTCCCAGACATGCTATGGCAGATGAGTTAGTATAAAGGATTGTGGGAAAAGAAACTCCCCTTGTCCTAGCTCTGTTATGAGGTCCCAAAGACATTTCAGCGACTTCATGCATTCGTTTATAGCGATTAATTCGGCTTCGCAGCTGCTCAGGGCGACTAAACGTTGCTTCTTAGATGGCCAGGTTATGGTATTTTTCCCCATTTTGATCAAAATTCCAGAGTATCCTTTACTCTGTGGGGTGACACACAAGCTAGCGTCAGCGAATGCGCACAAAGGACCTGTAGATGGGGTAAAAACGAGTGATGTCGCCGGTGTGTTTAGATAAGAAGCGACGCCCTTAAGAGCAGTCATATGCAAATGTGTAGGCGATTTAGCATATGTCGACAGCCTAGTAATTGCAAAAGCTATATCCGGCCGTGTGCAAGTCACTACATACATTAAGGAACCAAGAAGAGATTGGTAATTGGTAGAATCGGCCGGTTGTGAATCCGCAGTATCATCAAGGTTCACATGAGGGCTTAGTGGCATGGTCTTTGATTTGATTTTTTGAAGGCCATAATCATGCAGGATTTGCTTTATATAATGTGCCTGTGACAGATGAATTGAACTGTTCACTTGTGACACATTCATACCTAGCAGATGCTTTACCACTCCTAACTCCACGAGGTTGATTTCTTGTTTCACTTTGTCCATGATGGAGGTTAGGATGGAGACATTTGTTGTTGCTACCACGATGTCATCCACGAAGACTGTTAAGAGAATGGTGCACCCAGCATTGGTGTAGTAGAAAAAACAATCGTCTGCTGGAGTGAATTTTAATCTGGTAAGAAGCTGACACAATTTTACGTACCAGCCTCTTCCACTTTGTTTGAGGCCGTAAAGTGATTTACGCAATTTGCAGACGTGATAAACTGGCATTGATAATCCCTTCGGTGGCGATAGATATATGGTGTGGTCTATCAGTGCGTGAAGATATGCACATTTGACGTCATACTGGCGCAGTGACATCCCTGTATTTGCAGCTATGGCAAACAGTAAGCAGAGGGATTCCATTCTGATGACAGGTGAGAAAGTTAACTCGTACTGGCTCCCATAGACTTGTGACGAGCCGATAGCCGCAAACCTTGCCTTGAATCTGGACACCGAAACATCAGGATTGTATTTGATGCGGTAGATCAATTTGCTCTTTAAAATTTTGACATTTGGTGGTGGAAGCTCTAAATCCCAGACATGATGAAGCATGAGTGAATTCAATTCATCTTGCATGGCCTCTTCCCATTGATGATGTTGGGGAGAATCGAGTGTATCTTCATAAGACTGGGGTGTGATTGGCGGAGTGATTAGCAAGTCGGAGTCAGTAAAGTCAGGATGACATAAGGCGGCACGCTGTTTTTATGCCTTCTCTTTTATTCTTTGTGAGCGTCGTAATACCGGTTGTGGGACTTCAACGGGTGGTTGGTTCACTGGTGATTTAGACGAACAAACTAGAGCATCTTCCATCGATGTGGTTTCTGATGGAGGTGTGACCACTAGCGTGTCCTCAGTATCAGATAGGATCTGCATTCTTGTCTTGTCTAATGTTAAAGTGGGTGGGATTGGCGGTACGCTCTGAATGATATGTGGTTCACCAGGCTGTGTTGCTTCAAAGACTGGGGGTTCCATGTGAATTGGAAATACCAGAGGAACAAATGATGGATTTGATTTTCTTGTTATGATATTCTACATCATATTTACTTATTTTAGATAACTGGAAACTAAATATTCTGAATGTAATTATCATAGTTTCAGTAATTTGCATATTATTGAGTGCGACCTCACAAGGTTGAATATGTTTCTTTCAAATGGAATAGACGTTTATCAAGCTTTCCAAGTCAACTGATGTTTGTTTTCTAGTTGTTTGTTGGTGTTTATCTACTTCAAGCAATTCCAATCAAATTCTTGACAGTCAATATGCCTACCAATGACTTGCCCCATGAATAAACCATATATGACATTCCAGCAGCAAAGTCTGATTTGCCGATATCAGTACACGCTTTTTTAAGCGACATGCTTTGAGATTTGTGAATTGATATGGCATATACAACATGAAGTTGTATTTGTTTTCGTGTGCATGCCACATTTGAATTACTGTAGTTAAAGAGAACGGGAGAAATGGGATTTAACCCATCATAAAGTGTGGTGCGATGTATTTTTCAAACTTTACCAACATGCACAAAAGCAAACAGTTTGGTATCACGTTTTCGACACTCGGTGTACAGACGATGTCCATCACTTCACCAAAAGTTCCATTGCACACTCCTTTTAATGCCCATAAACTAAACAGAGCATTACCTTCCAACATTTTGCCAACTGCAGATAAGAAGAGAGACCGTCTACTTCATCAGATGATATCTCCCGAGCAGTGCTGTTATTGCGTTCAGCAGCAATGAATGTAACAGGTACACCTATATTACGAAGGCATGATTCGAAGGCAAATTTTCTTATTGCGAGACTTCAAAATAATGGCGTTAGAAAGATGGGCTTTCTCCTTAAGATTGTAACTTACAAATCTAGATTTTAACAGAAAAAAGTCACCTTCACACACTTCACCAATTGCAAGACGATTGAGTAGTTCACGAAAAGGTGCCTGGTTTTCACCTACTTGACGCATTATTTGTTGTTAAATGAAATACTTTTTTCTGTTGTTGGTAGACCAATTTGCCTTGAACAGCAAAAGTAGACGATGGATTTGGTTGCTTATCACCAACAGGAAGCAACTGATTTAAAGTCGGCCAAAAGCAGCAATGCATATTCGACAGGAATTTCATGTTTTTCTGGGTTGTCTATTTTGCCCAGCAAATTCAGTCCAAGCATTGAGAATTTGTCAACAACAATTACCTTTACTGACTGCATTGACAATAAAAATTCGCGTTCGGCTTCACCACAGCACAAACATGAAGGTCATCACGGAACTCAACCAGAACGTTTATTACTCTTCAATGACATCCCATATGTCCGTTTTTTTTAATACAGACCACCGTCAGGCACCACACTAAGTGTGTGCGAGATATGATTATGATTGGTTTAGTGGTTTTGACGTGATGTTACAATGGTGACTGATAAAGGAGCTATGCTCCAATTAAAGAATCGTGTTCGCAAATGTTCAAATTGATGACCGTCATTATCCAGACAAAGCTGATAACGCGCACCAATGGATTCGCAAACTTCACGAAACGTTTCAGTTTCCTGTACCTGCTCTTCTTTTCCAAGGCTGGTATATGTCTGTGGTCATCAAGAATGTTTCTTGTTGAAGTTGTGAACGGTTCCATCTGCTTCAAATTTATCTCTGATGCGAGCAATGGTCCGGTGAGCTGGTGGCGGTTTATCGAACTTCCTTCTGAACCATCTTTGCACTTCTGTGGCGTTTTCGGTCTTCTAATAATATTTTTTTGATTTAGATAAAAATCTGGGATAGTCAAAAGTACTATGATAAACAGAAGAAATCGCATTTTATGAAAATATCACTAGTCCTAAAGGGAAAAACGTTTTTAATAGAGAAAGATTCAGAATATTTTTGATTAAAAAATTGATAATAGGAAAAATTCGTAGATTTTAAAAATTGTATTTTAAAACTGTAGCTTTTTAATTTATGTATTAAATTTTAAAATTAATGCTGAAGATAAAAATTTTTTAATTAAACTATTTAGTCTAATTATCCTGTAGCGTTGGTATTTTTATTATCCTTAATTGAAGTTGGGGAAACAATATTTTATCCCTACATTAAGATATTCAATTTGGCTATTCGTCACCAGACACCTCTCCAAAAACGCATGGGATCGTTCGTACATGTCATACAAGTTAAAAAAACTTTGTCCGTCTAGAATACACTCATCTGGGGTACTGTAGGAGCCTTAAAAAGAAAGTCCTATCAACTTGCTGCCACTACTTATTACAGTTGACAATTCTGTCACCAATGAATGAGAGAAGGCTCAACTAATTGCCGACTCCCTGGAACAGCAATTTACCACGCCTCGCAAGGAAAACCCGGATAGTCTCTGAAACACTCGACTTGTCAACAATGATTGTACAACTTGTGGGCTCACTTATCGTGTACCTAACTGTGACGAAATTATTAGTATTCACGAAATCTCTGATGTCATCAAGATTAAGGCGACGTGAAATTAGTGCATAGGAAAGAGGAATATCATTGAAGCCCAAAAGTTTGGACATTCGATCTTGAGATTTCTAACAAATTTCAGATACCTCATTGTAAAGCAAGGGATGTAATTTTGAAATGGAAGCATAAGTTATAACATGCTAATCCAGACCTAGTAAACTGACAAATTGACAGACCGCAACTGTCTATGATTGAAATGTGTGTTGATGTCAAACCGGAAGGCTTAGTCAAAAACAAAGCACAGGACTTTGATAGGCTTCGTACCATTAGACGCAGTTCACAAGGCAAATATCACAGCTCTCAATGTGATCCATCAGTTACAGTTGTGTAAGGAATGCTGCCACTGGATTCCGGGACAATGTAAAACCATTCTAAGGAGTGATGAATCCTGCTACCGGTTGTGGCAGGCTGATGGATTTGTGTGGATTTGGCGAAAGCTGGGCAAACTATGTCTACAGGATTGCGTCGTACACAGAGTGAAATTCGGAGGAGGTGGCATCATGGTCGGTCCTACTTTTCATGGTATGGTTTTGGAACTCTTGTTTTAGTTTGTGGAACCATACGGCCGAACCGTACCAAACAGTTCGAGACAATTCTGTGCTACCGACATAATCGGAACACATGTCACTACCGACATAATGGTAATGGTCGATACTGGGTTTTGCAAAAGTTCTGTTACACTTGCGGATGCGTCGATATCGGGGTGGGTAGAGGCATCCACGGAGCAGGTGCTAATGAACACGTGGGCGATACCATAATATAAACGTATATAGGTGAAATGAATGTGATTCGGATGCAAGGATATTGCGTTGGAACGTAACAGTATCAAGATCTCTGCGCTCCTTCGCGCAGGCCACAATAAGTCTGACATCGCTATGCAGCTCAACGTCAGCTGGATGACTCCCCACAGAGTTGCAGAGAGGCTGAAGAAAGAGGAAGACCTCATAGATCGTCCACGTGCAGGCAGACCTCGCATTATCATTCGTGTGGGTGTCAGAAAAGCCTTCGAACGTGACCCGACTCTCAAAATGACACAGTTTGCTAAGAAAAAGAAGATTTCTGTAGCCACAATGACCTTTTCTGATGGATGGCATGCGAGATAAACGTCGGGAGCGCTGTCATCGCCTTCTACACAACTTGAAGAGCCATAGCAATCGCATTGAAAAGAAGCAATCCCAGATCATCACTGTTTCCACAGGCTTGGGCACTGGGTGTCACGGACTACGGGACTATCGCTTCTCTTCTTACTCTGATAAGCTATCACTCTAGAATAAGATACCTGGATTTATCAGACCACATGAGCTTTGTTTAACTGTTCCTTATTCTAATTTTCTTGCTCCAGGCGAAGAGTAATCGCTTTTTCCTATTGGTCTGACTGACCAGTGGTTCATTTTGTCATAACAGCTGCTTCGTCCCATTTATTCAGTTTCCCGTCGTATTTTACGTGTTTATATGTTGATGATTCTCTTTCCTGTCAGTTCTGATGTGGATTCTCTTCGGTTTGTCTAACTCATATGGGATCTAAATGATCTGCGGTCACGATTATTCAGAATTTTTTCAACCACGTTTACTCCTCGAGGTTGCTGGTTCAGGACTACCCTTCTTGGCTTTAATAATGCGTTGGGCAGTTCTTTCTCCAATTCTAGTAATTGTCGCAATTCTTTGCTTGATTTCTCTGATAGGAATAGGCCAAGAATTTGTCCATTTTGAAACTCAGTGGCATTTTTTCCGCGATCTGGTTTTGCGTCCACAGACATCTATCTTACAAACAAATGAAGTGATAAATTACTTTAGTTCAAGTTAAAGGAAATACTGCCAATGTAAATTCACACATGACAGCAGTAGTAATTCTTTATTAGCTCCTTAATATTTGCATATTGAATTTTCGACGGTGATATTGTTCTGGACAGGCAGTGTATTTTTCATAAAAATAAGCATTATTAGTGAATTGATAAGCATTAAGAGAAATGCACACTGGCCAAAGAATTTAATATAGTATAGCACCATCTTCGCCACAACTAACGACTGTGGCCGATTGGCATAAATTCAATAAGGTGTTGAATGATTTTGGATGTGGATGATTTGCGTTCACCAAATATTCGCTTAGTTCTTGGATACGGTTCGATCTGAAAATAGCGAAAGTTACAATAACAATCTTCAAAATAGCAAACGTCCAAATAGCGAAAAAGAAATAGCGAAAACAAGTTAAGGGAATTTTTACAATAGATCAAGTATTTCTTAATGAGTGTACCCACCAAAGTTTACGGGCTACAAATATTACCATCCAATATTAGGGATGAACGGACTAATGATAGTCACTGGTAATCATAAGGTCACAGAGTGTGTCGTATCTGCTTCATAGTAAAAATACTGTAATATATGCTACTTCCTCATCACTGTTTGGGGAGTGTGTCAACAACTTTACATTATATGTTTGACTTTGTTTTCACTCTTTCTTTCAAATAGAAATAAGAACGAGCATGCACTCTAGAGACAGTGAACAATCCTAGCTCCTACTCTATTTTTTATTGTTAATTGAATCTATCTTAGTATACTGTTATAAATCAAGAATGTATAAAGTAAGTTATCGAAGAATTATGTCTCTCTCTTTCCTTCAAAAAAGCTTGGATGAATTAATTATTCCTAATTCCACATTTAGACAAAATTTTAACTAATTGAATGAACATTTCCAACAATTTGGTGCCGAAACCCGGGAATGAAAGCTGAAAGGCAAGTAATTATTAAGAAATTTTACAAGCGAGAAAGAGAGACATGTCAGCAGCTGAAGAATGGCAACGGAGATTCAATTGCATAAGAAACGAACTGTTCTAAAACGAAGCCTCACTAAGCTCGCACATGAAACCGAAAGGTTACAGGAGGATGCGAACGAGGCCTGTCGAGTCTCTTTGAAGGCTCGACTATTCAAAATAGAAGCAAAGGACGCTGAATTACGCAAGCTGAATATAGATTTGGAACCATATCTTCAAGAGAAAGAACTCGAACGTGAGTATGAAAGTGCGCAAAAATTCATAGAAAATTAGCATTACACACAAAAGCCATATTTACAAATCTTTTAGAAACTCTTGATTCCATGGCCAATGCTCGTCCACCTCCATCCGTGCAAGGAATTCCAACGCGAAGGTTTCTCTACGAGGAAAATCGTTAGGTTCGAGTTGTTGGACAAGGTGGATTTTGTATGGGTAGTACCGCAGCACTTTACGTACCATCTTGTACACCATACTCAGTAGTAAGTCCATTCAACGTGCAACAGCACTTACGCTGCATGCCCCTTGTGAGATTTCCATTTTTGCTTTCACTACGGCTAGTGAAACAGCCTCCACGGTTGCCTCAGAGATGGGTTTCCTTCCTCGGTCAGATGCTACCAATAACAAACCTGTGGCTTCAAACTTTGTCATCATCTTCTTCAAACTCTGCGGTGTCATTGGCCCCCGACGTATATGTATTCGTCAAATGGTACGATAATGTTGCAAAGCCTGCCATACATTGCTATTGCATTCATAATAACATTTAACCAGAAACGCACGGTCTTGCATGGTAACAGACATCGTCGACTAGTAACAAATGAAGCGTACGGACAGCGAGGCTCCCTTTCGTATTTCTGAAAACCAAATGACTTGTAAAGCTCATGTGCATAAACCACATTGTTAACCTGAGTCTTCGTGTCTAATTTCATATACCAATATTGCATAGAGAGCCATTCCATGCTGGTGGTGTCCTTTTGAACTAATTTTTTTTGGTGGGTATGAACCTCCCATGCCCTATTGTATAATATTACCAAATATTATAGCTTTTGATCCAGTAGTTTTTTTATGGCCCTGTCAAAATGGAACTTTAATTGTAAATAAAGACCTTATACTAGGCAAAGAATTCGTAACTCTTTTTGTTACGAGTTTTCAGCGGACCAATAATGTATATCTCATGTTTGGTATATCTTATCCCACAATGCAAGGCAAAGTTTGTGCAACAGTAGAACAGTTCATTAGATATTCATTCTTGCATTAATTCATAATAAAAAACTTAAATTTTTGGGTTACATGGCATGTTACATGGGTTACATGGCGTTGGTTACATGGCGTGTTCGGCAATCTTGATATTGTGGGTCCGAATGCTTCGGAATACACTTTTTAAACAAAGAGTTTATTCCCGCCTTCGTTTTGACTTGAGAAGCTCGGCGAAGACTGAAAGGTATGATTTTTATTATACAGGGTGTCCAAAAAAATCTGGTAACATGGCAGCCATCTCAAAGCTACCAGGTAGTCGAGATCTGATGAGTGTGGTCCGTCTTGTAATGAAGCATACCTCAGCCAACCTGACCAGCCCAACCTGACCTTGAGTAACTCTTTCTCACCCATTTTCTCAAAATCTTTCAAGGGGAAGGGTGTGATTACAAAATTGTTTTTAGACTAATGTGTTGTTGCTCTACAAGGTAGCAGTCGGAAATTTTTCTCTGCCTTTAATAGTTTTCGAGTTAACAAATAGATGACCTTAAATTTGGGGAGTAATGTCAAAATTGAGTGCTTCAAGGAATTCCCCACCCTTTATTACTATATAAACGGCACTCATCAGATTTCACCTACCTGCCAGCTTTGAGATATCTGCCATGGTACCTGATTTTTTGGACACCCTGTGTATGTCCATCTTTGTCGAGCTTAAACATGTACATGATGAATTTGCAGATGGTTAGAAGCATAAAACTGGCGTATTGTAACAAGTTTGGTATTAGCATTGTTTTTCGACTGAACAGAAATATACCACCCTTGCGTCCCGTACAGAAACATAAGCAGAGGATCATACCATAGGTAATGTTCTAAAATCCGACGAACCCTGCCATCTGTGCGCTGGTGCAAAATGATATGATGTGCACTGACTCCACTGCCAGGTAAAAACCACAACAACGACCGAAGTTATCGGTACATTGTAGAGTCGACTGTCAATTGGTTAAACGTTTGGGATATTAAGCAAAACAAAAGCAAATTCGAAATAATCAGGTCTATTACATCAGGCCAGTCATGTATGTGTCAAAAGCTTTACAATGGAAAATACGATTTCTTTTATATATGCCCGTCTTCGCCGAGCATAATTATTTACGTGACGAATTTGCAAAAAATACCATACGTGTATGGCGTATCATAACACGTTTGGTATGAGCTGTTTTCTTCAACTGCACAGAAATAAGCCAACCTTGCATCCCATACGGAAACAAAAGCACATAGTTCATAGGATCACGATGATTTTCTGAAATCCAACGAACACTACCATCAGTCGCTGGCCCAAAATAATATCAGGATGTACACTGACTCCATTGCCAGTTAAAACCACAGCAACGTCCGACGTTGTAAGTTAATTGTAGGGTCGACAATGATACGTTTAACGTTTGGGGTATTTAGCAACACAGTAATCGATTCCGAATAATCAGGTTTGTTACAAGCTGCTACACTCAGCGGGGATAACACAAGACAATTCGTTTTAATATCAAGAATACCATTGCAGGTGACTGACCACTTTGAGGAGTTCGAACGTCGACAATTTCCCGTTGGCACAGCTTATGGATCGGCCTCGGTGGCTCAGTGATTGCATGATCGCCTCTGATGCCCGAGTACACGGGTTCATTCCAAGCCGAGTACGATAAATATTTTTCAGGGGTATATCCTGAGATCATGCACTTCTTTTAAAATGTAAGTAAAGCCGTTGGTCCCGTCTAGTCGTTTGCCAGCTGCATGCTAAAGAATGCTTGCGAGGCAAAATTTGCGGTCTCTATAAAGCCATCCAGATACGACCATAGATGGTGAAAGGGCGTTAATACCAACCAAACAAAACCAAACCCAGCTTATGTAATGGCAATTAACAAGTCGCAGTTTTAAACATTAAACAACCTTGGTAGATAGATACTGATACCCCGCCTTCGTTTTACCTTGGCGAAGATGGGCATCTCAGCTAGTACCAGTACTAATTCAACCATGATGCATACAGTAATACCATCGCAATTGCTTTAATTCACATTTGCGATTAGAATTACCACATTTTGGCAGAGATGAAAGCGAATGGTACACATTCTTGGATAGGTTTAAAGAAGCTGTGACGCCTTGGTTGATGGAGTTTACTTTTGAAGATTAATATGGAAAAAAATAATAATATACACAGATAACGTAATGTCAGAAAGTTGTTTGTTTTATTTTGTTTAAAGCCAAATAAGGAGTACAGGGTGATTATAATTAAAGTTTAAGTTTCAAAACGCTATAAAAAGAACCACTTAGTAGAATGACGTCCAATCGGAACACAATGTTATTGAGGAAGGGGGAAATCTTATGGCATAAGAAAAAAAAGTAGGTCCAAAATTTAGCAACAGATGGCGCTGTAAGCGTCAGAATTTCGACTACAAATGACAAATGAATCGTAAAACAAAGGCTAAGGTGTAAGTTACACGATAAACCAACTGTACTCTTCAGTGTGCAAAGTATCCATCAAATCGGTTGTTTAAATTGCGGGAGACTGGTGCAAAACATGTTCATCGAAATGCACTAAAATATCTTACATTTGAAGTGCTATGTAACTATTCGCTTAGCTCACTGTTGCAGAGGCATATCCAATACTTTTACTCATCAGCGCAACGTATTATACTGTACTTTCAGCTAGCTTACATAATCATAGGCATCTTGAAACTAAATAACAACATCACGCTCCACAACTGGAGGCAAGTGCAACTTCCGTTGTAGTCAAGAGCCTAGCACCATGTCCCCTTCCACGCCGCTAGTAAAAAAAATGAGACGTGGTCACCACTCGACTTTCTTATACCTAAATGACCTGGTCCAAATTCAGAAAAAAAATTAAAGTGTCTTAAAAATCTACTTCCGATAAAAATTTTAAAAAAGTTTGTGAATAAAAGTTACTTCAAAGTAGCTTCCAAATTTGCCTATTTCATCTTATTTCACCTATACTATTTTATTTCGCAAAAAACTGGATTTTGACGAGTAAAACTGGTACTTCCGGTTGGAATTTTGAAAAAGTTTCTTAACAAAAGTTGTTTATAATTGAAATTGGAACACTTTTTACCCCATACAAAATTTTCATAAACGCAATGTTTAACGAGATATTTCAAACTTTTTATTTTGTCGCTTGAGTAAACTGATAATTCCGGTTCACCGATTCCACTGGAAAACTAATCCGACCTCCAGAGGAAGATTATAATTTTAAGTTTAAAGTTTGGTCTCGATAACTTTAACTGTTCGGACGCTATCATGGACACACACGCACAACTGACACACATTCAGATACGCAGACACACAGACATTTTCCAGAAATTACTTTTTCGTAATCTAGGGACCCTAAAACGTGAAGATCAGTGAAAATCTGGAGGTCGAAATTTTTCGTGATTACAATACTTCCTTATACTATGTAAGAGTATAAAAGAAAATTTTCAAACAATACATCACGCACTCGTAATAATTACCAACATGGGCGAGCTACACGAGGCACATGGCTTTATTCCTCTGCTGAAATTACAAAATGCTTTAATAAAACCAGAAATTAACATTTCAGAAGTAACAAAAACGGGCAAAATACAAGTATATTAAATAAAAATGCCAGACAAATTATTGCACAAAGTGACAGAAAGTAGTTGCCACAGAGCAGTGGACAAAAACCCTTCTTTGTCTCCCATTGACAAATTTAGCTACTTAAAAAGTGTACTCAGGGGCCCTGCTCTACTACCGATAGCGGGTTTATCGATAACATCAGTGAACTAGACAGCAGCTGTAGATTTATTGCAGGAACGATTTGGCAACATAGAACTGATTCGGAATGAACATATTAACAAACATTTGAACATGAGGCATGTAAAAAACAAGAGAAAAATATCAACTTTGCATAAACTACACGAACATATGCTAGAACTTGGTATTCAGAAAGATAAATTTGAGCTTACACTGTACACAGCAGTAGCCCGAACGATACCCGAAGAGATTTTTGTGAATTCCAAAGACAGAAGTCATCACAAACCACAAGTGCAGCCGCACAAGAGAAAACGGATGTTATAGATTCATAGATTTGCTTAATTTCCTAGGAAAGGAAATAGAAATGTTAGAAACGTGCAAGTGAATATCTAAAATGCAGATAGACTCAATGGGAGATTGAATAGCATATTTTTTAACTTATTTATTTTATTTACTGTGAGCACTACATGTTTCCCCAATTACAATGTTCAGTAAAATTTACAATTTCAGAAGTTAAAAGTTTTTCAAATATTTTAAAACTTACAGGCAAGGGAAATATATTCAGAAGAAACCCTTCATGGCGATGACAATAGTGTTGCAAGGGAATGAAGAAACATATTGCTTATTCTGCGATAGGATGCATTCTCTTTAAAAATGTGGTAAGACGATGTTGATATCTGCATGACGAAACAAATTAAAGGCAGAAGGATGCTGTTACAGATGCTTCCTGAAGTGACATTGTGTTAACAAATGTAAATATCAGAGAATTAAATGTGTAAATTGCGGTAGCAAACACTTTAAAATACTTTGTCTTAAAATAGAACTGATCAATAGGACAGATAATATCAATGAGACTTCAGATCCCAGTGTTGACTTTACCAATGGGCACAATTTACATGCCTTAGAGCTCTCGTCAATGAGTATACTTGTCCAGACGGCTCGGGTATTGATTATGCTAAAGAAACACAAATGTATTATTCGTTTGAATTTTGATATCGGCAGCCAGAGATCCTTTATCAAAGAATTCTTATCTCAACGATTAAACCTTAAACCTTCGGACAAGGAGCATCTTCTACTGAACAGATTTGGCAGTAAGGAAAGTATCCCTGCTAACTCTTTCACTCTTTCACAATAGTGTGCTAACTCATTATCTCCAGTTACTGATCATTTTTAAAGATTTTCAAGAAATTGTTAAGTACTAAGAATTCTCTTTTCTAAGAAAAGCCTGAATAACAGGAATTCTATGCATTGAATTCTATATTGCACAAACTTTGCCTTGCATTATTGGTCATGAGACATATATTGTTGACCCTTGCATAGTGTTGGTGCATTGCGTGTTGACACCATTGCTGATACCTCTTGTTGCACAAACTTTTATTTGCATTGTTGGTCATGAGATATATATTGTTCGTTCGTGCAGAGTGTTTGTGAATTGCGTGTTGATACCATTGTTGATACTTTTTGTTGCAAAAACTTTGTCTTGCATTATTGGTCATGAGATATTTTTCATTAATATGCCCTGCCATAATCATGAATATCGATTTTTTATCAATAATTATTTTTTCGAAATCTGAGATAGACAGTGGCCTTCCTCATGCTTTGAAGGTCATGTATGCGAAATTTTATCAAGATCGGAATAAAACTGTAGATTTGTATAAATAACAAACAAACAAACAAACCCACAAACAAACCCACAAACAAACCCACAAACAAACAAACATCCTTCTTTATATATATAGAAAGATAACACCATTAAAAACGCTTAGTATTAATACAGTGTAAATTCTTAATGACAATTTAAAAAAAAATTTTTTTAAGGCTCACAATGGATGGACCTCTCCAAGGATGCCACTGCTAGTCTAAATAATTTCTTACTCACGTAATCTTACTTTAGATGTACACTTGATGTTGTTGCAATTCTCACTCTTCTCACGACGATTCTTCTATTTACTTGCTTACCATTTGCTCAATACAGCACGGAGCTAAAAGAATGCTTCCTGTGTCGTCTTTCCACTCTTTCTTAATAGTCTGCTAACTCTCCATTATCTCCTGTTACTGATCATTTTTAAAGATTTTCAAGAAATTGTTAAATACTAAGAACACTCTTTTCTAAGAAAAGCCTGAATAACAGGAATTCTATGCATTGTTACAAATTGAAACTTATCTATATTGCAACAATCTTTTGCCTTGCATTGTTGGCTATGAGATATTTCTCATTAATATTCCTTGCTATAACCATGAATATCGATTTTTTATTAATAATTATACGACATCCATCATTCATTCCTGTTAGGACTTTAGGGTGATTGCAGTAATCGTATTCAGAGTTGTAATTAAATGCCGCTAATTTTAAATCAAAATGTCGATTCGCCACCCGTAAGTCTTCCGTTCTACGTCGAACTCGTTGTACATGCATCTCTTTCCTCCGTAGTTTGCCTTGCTCTTGACGTTGAAGTTTGCATACGCTTCTGCTGTAGACGAAGCTCTCTTTCTTACGAAGTTTACCTTGCCCTTGACGTTTAGCTTGCATACGTTTCTGCTGCTTACGAAGCTCCCGGTGTTCAGGTGTCTCCGACGCATTGTTGGTCATGAGATATATATTGTTGATCTCTGATAGTTTTGGCGCATTGCGTGTTGATACAGTTTTTGATACCTATTGTTGCACAAACTTTTCCTTGCATTGTTGGTCATGAGATATTTCTTCTTAATATGCCTTGCCATCATTATGAATATCGATTTATTATCGATAATTATTATTTTTTCGTAATCTGAGGTAGACAGTGAGCTTCCTCATGCTCTGGAGGTCAACAATGCAAAATTTACTTAAGATCGAAATAAAACTGTAGATTTGTATAAGAAACATACAAATAAACCCAGAAACCCACAAACATTCTGCTTTATATACGTTAAGGTAAATATGAAGAAAAGGCGAATATATATATTTATATGCATATATATAAACCGGTTATTATTCATAATCACCGTTTACATTGGGAACTTTGGTAAATAAACTTCAGTGTAACATTTTTGATAATCGATAAAATCAAATTACTAATATCGCAAATTTTAAACTTCCAGATACGCTTACTTTGAGGCTCACCCCGTTGAAATGATTACTTAAACAGTTAATAAAGATATAAATGAAATGACAATATTTTATACCTTCTGCTCTCAATTTAAAAAAATTAAAATCGGGTACTACTTTGACATAGAAATATGCAAATATACAGACGGTCTAGGGTATGACGGCGATACCACATATTGTAATCCTGTTCATAAGATTGTCTATAAATTGAAATGATTGAATTTTAATATAAGAATAATTTAAAGTAAATGGCTTAATAAAACTCGCACATATCTACTGTGACATCTAGTAAGAAAATAGTCACCCCACATATCAGGTTTATTCATGTTTGTTTTTTTCATAGAATAACTATAAATATGCACTCATATGTTACATTATTGTTTGCAGTAACTTATTCTCATCTTGAGGAAACATGCCTCGAACGCCTGGTGCCAAAGAATCGATTGATTTTTCGGATTCCGTACGTCCGAATGAAAAACGGAGCCTTAGACGATCACACATGTGTCTGTCTGCCTGTCTGTCACAGCCAATTTTCTCCGAACCTAATGGACCGATTAAGTTGAAATATAGTACACATATGAATTTCTGTGACCCGAACACGAACGTGTAAAATAAATAAATAAATTTTGTATATAGGGTGCAGTTTTGGGGGGCAAATTAGAAAATTAAAAAAAAAGTTTTACAAACTGTACCGTGTGATATATCAAATGAAAGGGCGTTTTGTGAGGGTCACAAATATATTTTTTTATGATTTTAAAATAATACTTTTAGAATTATTTAAGAAAAAAAATTGAAAATTGACCCCCCTCCCCTTATCTCCGAAATTACTGAGCCTAAAATTTCGAAAAAAATAAAGAAAATAGTTTTTTGCTTATAGATTACAGCAAAACCTATAAGAAGTTTATGGTAAATCTTTCAATAATGTGCTATGGATCAGTATCTTCAGCTACTCCTGCAAACGAAACTGCTACTGAATCTGTTTTGTTCAAAATAAAAATTAGAAATTAAAAAATCTTTGTATATTTATAAGGAAGGATGTTTGTTTGTGGGTTTGTGTGTTCGTTTGTTTGTTTTTTATACTAAACTACAGTTTTATTCCGATCTTGATAAAATTTCGCATACATGACCTTCAAAGCATGAGGAAGGTCACTGTCTACCTCAGATTTCGAAAAAATAATAATTATTGATGAAAAAATCGATATTCATGGATATGGCAGGTTATATTAATGAGAAATATCTCATGACCAACAACGCAAAACAAAGTTTTTGCAACAATAAGTATCAACAACGGTATGAACACGCAATTCACAAACACTCTGCACGGATCAACAATATATATGTCATGACAAACAATGCAAATATAAGTTTGTGCAACAATGGGCATCAACAATGATGTCAACACGCATGCACCAACATTATGCAAAGATCAACAATATATCTCATGACAAACAATGCGGGGCAAAGTTTGTGCAATATAGAATTCAATGCATAGAATTCCTGTTATTCAGGCTTTTCTTAGAAAAGAGAATTCTTAGTACTTAACAATTTCTTGAAAATCTTTAAAATGACCAGAAACTGGAGATAATGAATTAGCAGACTATTAAGAAAGAGTGAAAGACGATAGAGGAAGCACTCATTTAGCTCCGTGCTGTATTGAACAAGTGGTAATCAAGTAAATAGAAGAATCGGCGACCGCTAGACAACACAAAGTGATGAATGGCCAATTTTTGCTTCAAGACATCGAAAGAAGAAAGGAAATTGCAACAACATCAAGTGTACATCTAAAGTAAGATTACGTGAGTAAAAAATTATTTAGACTATAGTGGGTTTCAGAGCAACTTGAGTGTATTGGAACAGTTACGCAACCTTTTCACGCCCTGATGTGACGTCGCATAGAAAAGTAGTGAGAAGCCATCCTCAGCGGCAGCCATACTGAGCATTGATATTGGATCAACTACATGTTATTCGGTCCCGTAACTGTTCTAACACATTCAAGTTGCTCTGAAATGTACTATAGAAGGCATCCTTGGAGAGGTCCATCCTTTGTAAGCCTTTAAAAAAATTTTTTTCGAGAAATCAAGTCCCGGAATATCACCTAGAATGGATTTTTTCAGTGAAGAGGTAAATTCCTGTCTTTCGGATTTTTCTTAGAACGGATAGTTCCTTCGCTTTATATTGTTGTGACTGAGTTATTATTTATCCAATTTGGAGGTTTAATTTAACTTTTAAAAGTTGTTCTCTTTACCTACAAGCGTAATTATCCCGGGCAACGCCGGGCCCTCTGATAGTCTTCTTTCTATATATATAAAGAAGAATGTTTGTTTGTTTGTTTGTTTGTTTTTTATACAAATCTACAGTTTTATTCCGATCTTGATAAAATTTCGCATACATGACCTTCAAAGCATGAGGAAGGTCACTTTCTGCCTGAGATTTCGAAAAAATAATAATTCTTGATAAAAAATCGATATTCATGGTTATGGCAGGGTATATTATGAGAAATATCTCATGACCAACAATGCAAGACAAAGATTTGCAACATTAAGTATCAACAATGGTATCAACACGCCATGCACCAACACTATGCAAGGATCAACAATATATGTCTCATGACCAACAATGCAAGGCAAAGTTTATGCAATATAGAATTCAATGCATAGGATTCCTGTTATTCAGGCTTTTATTAGAAAAGAGAATTCATAGCACATAACAATTTCTTGAAAATCTTTATAAATGATCAGTAACTGGAGGTAATGAGTTAGCAGACTATTGAGAAAGAGTGAAAGACGATAGAGTAAGCACTCCTTTACCTCCGTGCTGTGTTGGGCAAATGGTAAGCAAGTAAATAATAGACTCGGCGACCGCTAGACTACACAAAGTGATGAATGGCCGATTTTTGCTTCAAGACATCGAAAGAAGAAAGGAAATTGCTACAACCTCAAGTGTACATCTAAAGTATTATTACGTGAGTAAAAAATTATTTAGACTAGAAGGCATCCTTGGAGAGGTCCAAACATTGTGAGCCTTTAAAAAAATTTTTTTCGGTAAATCAAGTCCCGGTATGTCACTTAAAATGGATTTTTTTAGTGAAGAGGTAAATTCCTGTCTTTCGGATTTTTCTTAGCGTGGATAGTCTCTTCGCTCTATATTGTAGTGATTGAGTTATTATTTAACCAATTTGGAGGTTTAATTTAGCTTTTTGAGGATGTTCTATTTACCTACAAGCGTAATTATCCCGGGCAACGCCGGGTCCTCTGCTAGTATAAAATATATATATTGTAATGGAAATAAGTTTATTCCAATACACTAGGATTCATTAGTCTTTATTCAAAACGCTGAAAACAAAACAGTAGGCCATTACATGGCTAGGCAAGAGAGCGAAGTATAATTGCGCTATCTAGCCACACATTAATATATTTCATAATATCTCTGTAGTAAAGATTTAAACAAGGATGATTTTACCGCCAAAGCGGATTAAAGGAGCACATTTTCGTGTTATAGCGATATACATGGTTATATAGAATTAACCAACATTTTAAAACACTTTAGAAAAAATATATAAATATGAAAACTAAATTGTAAATTACTATTAATGTAGAGAGAATTTAAACAAATAAACTTGAAGAACTGAAAGGTTAAATGGAGAGTGAAGTTATTCTTTATATATTTGAAGAAAAAAAAAATTTAATTTTGTAGGCATTCCCGCATAAGGTTAAACGAACTGAGCCTCAATTGGTGAAGCATTTTGTGTAAGCATATATTATTTTTTCATATTCAATTGCTAAAATGTTTCTATTTTACCATCTACTATTGAAGCAAGCGAGTAACTACTACTATATAGCAATATGTCTCACAGCATTTAGTTTTAGATACTACTAGCAAAAGTACCCGGCGTTGCCCGGGATAATTACACTTGGATGTAAACAGAACAATCTCAAAAAACTAAATTAAATTTTGCAATATCTTAAAAATAAACACGTGAAAATGCTTAAAATTAATACAGTAAAAATTCTTAATGAAAATTCGAAAAAAATTTTTTTAAAGGCTCACAATGGCTGGACCTCTCCAATAATTTCTTACTCACGTAATCTTACCTCAGATGTATACTTAGTGTTGTTGCAATTTCCACTCTTCTCTCGATGTGTTGAAGCAAAATTTGGCCATTCATCACTTTGTGCAGTCTAGCGGTCGC
>JAHWFO010060563.1:45009-67313 GCA_023313115.1 Rhysida immarginata
TCGTCCTTTTCTCTTATAAATATCCATTTAAAGATTTTCAAGAAATTGTTAAGTACTATGAACTCTCTTTTCTAAGAAAAGCCTGAATAACAGGAATTCTATGCATTGTTACAAATTGAAACTTATCCATATTACATCATCATTTTATGTTCATTGTTATAATTCTTGGAAAGATTGCTTTAACATTACATCATCATTCTGTGCTCATTGTTATTGGTGAATTGCGTGTTGATAGCATTGTTGATGCGAACACAATGGGCCTTTTGTTGCACAAACTTTGCCTTGCATTGTTGGTCATGAGATATATATTGTTGGTTCATGCAGTGTGTTGTGAATTGCGTGCTGATACCATTGTTGATACTTATTGTTGTACAAACTTTGCCTTGCATTGTTGGTCATGAGATATTTCTCATTAATATGCCTTGCCATAACCATGAATATCGATTTTTTATCGATATTTATTATTTTTCCGAAATCTGAGGTAGACAGTGACCTTCCTCATGCTTTGAAGGTCATGTATGCAAAATTTTATCAAGATCGGAATAAAACTGTAGATTTGTATAAAAAACATACACACAGACCCACAGACCCACAGACGCACAGACGCACAGACCCACAAACATCCTTCTTTATATATATAGATAGACTAGCAAAGGTACCTGGCGTTGCCCGGGATAATTACACTTGGATGTAAACAGAACAATCTCAAAAAATTAAATTAAATTTTGCAATATCTTAAAAATAAACACATGAAAATGCTTAGAATTAATACAGTAAAAATTCTTAACGAAAATTTCGAAAAAAATAGTTTTAAAGGCTCACAATGGCTGGACCTCTCCAATAATTTCTTACTCACGTAATCTTATCTCAGATGTATACTTAGAGTTGTTGCAATTTCCACTCTTCTCTCGATGTGTCGAAGCAAAACTTGGCCATTCATCACACACAGACCCACAGACCCACAGACCCACAAACATCCTTCTTTATATATATAGATTAAGCCTAACAGCAATATGCTCTTTATACAAATAAGCTATGGAAAACAATAGGTCTAACAACTCGTAAGGAGTTGGTTGATATATTGCACGCCATATCTTAGCCCTGAGAGTTTCCAAAGGTAATAAATAGCACGATTAAAACATGTACTACCAAACAATTCCGATTATCATTATTTACGCGTTATATTCACTCATAACACGTTGTTACGAGTTGTTTGATATACGACATGCCATACCTTAGTATTAAAAGGTATCAGACAGTAAATAATGGCATCAAATCGTACCATTAGAACACGTGCTACTAAACGAACTGTCAGTATCATTATTTACTCATTATATTCACTCATGACATGTTGTTACGAGTTGTTTGTTATTTACATGCCATATCTTAGCATTGAAAGTTCCAACGGTAATATATGTTACCATTAGGGCACGTGCTAATAAACCAATTCCCACTATCATTATTTACGCGTTATATTCACTCATGACACATTGTCACGAGTTGTTTTATATATTAAATGCCATATCTTAGCATTGGAAATTCCAATAGTAAATATTGTATCATATGGTACCAGTAGGGCACGTACTACTAAACCAAGTCCCACTATCATAATTTGCTCCATATATTCACATATGACACGTTTTTACGAGTTGTTTGATATATTATATGCCATATCTTAGCATTGAAAGTTTCAACAGTACCATTTGGTACCATTAAAACACGTACTACTAAAAAATTTACACTGTCGTTTTTTATGCGTTATATTCATTCATGAGAAATACACGTGCACGTGCCACTAGACTAATATCAGCTACACTATTTTTTATATATTTGAGACCTCGTGACGATTTGTATGATATATTACATGCCATATCTGGTTATGGGAAATTGTTAAGGGGGTATCACAATGGTTCCATTAGAGCACGTATCTATTCCGGCTATCTCAAGTTCGTATTTGTTAGTGCTCTGTCCCATAGTAATGGATTGGTGAAAACAGAGTGTAAAAAAGTTAATTCGTTTTCAAATTATCGTAATAAATAATAAGCTCCGTACGAATAATAAAATTCTTTTGATATAGAGACCGTTCTGCCCTTTCAATAATCGAGATTCACGTGCATCCTCCAAGCGCACCATCTCATTAACGTTTAGAGCACACGCAGACCCGAACTAATGTGCTCAGTATGCTTGGTACCTCTGCTAATGTGCTAATAAAAACTGTTGCTCAGACAACAATGGTCACGTGTCTTTTCAGTTCCGGCGTGTGCTTCTAGCCGGCGCCAACAATGGTTAAACGTGCATAAACAATGGACTGTTTCCGTAACACTTTTTGGTGTCGGTTTTCGCATCATGTCCAGCCTTAAAACATTATCATATTAAAACCGAATGAAGTTGAAGTCTTGACAACCGCGAGTGTCTATCATGGAAGATTTAACAACTTTACGTTATAAACTTTTGCGGGCATCAAAAGCACGCTACGGAAAGTCCAACGCCTGTAGTTTTAGTGGGTCAGTATTTGTGAAAGACACAAATGGTAAGACCAGACGTATCAAACGGATCAGTGATATCCATTCGCCTTTAGTTGACTCCTTTTCTTGATGTTTTATACCCAAAGTCTCCAATCTCTATTTATTTGTTCACATTCCTGTCTATAATTAACTAGCTTATTACAGGGTTTAGTATATAATTTTATATTTATTGGCTTGCTTATAACTCGCTTTATGCAATTTGTTTTTTTGTTTGTTTAATTAGTTTTGTTATGTTTAATTTATTTTATTTTTAGACATATTAACCTGACTATTAGCTTTGTTTAGTTATTATTTTATATTTACATTTTTTTAAGTTTAGATAAGTTCATTTTTTTTGTATCTCTACTGCTTATTGTTGTGATTTTCAGTTTCTTACAATGACTTTTTCAATACCGAACTAACTGGATGAGGTTAACCGGAATTTGCAGAAATTACCGGCTAATATAAATAAGACTAGTCTTTCACTCTTCGTACTAAATACTCGTAGCCTATTCGCAAATCTTAATTGTCTATAATTAAATCTTGAACTCCTAAAATTGATGCCAAGAGTTTTAATATTTGTGGAAACCTGGTTACATGACCCGAGCGACACCCCCTTCTTGGAAGGATATAAGTCTGTATCTATCACTCGGGCGAACAAAAGAGGTGGAGGTATTAGCATTTATGTAGCATTAAACCTATCGTTTATCGAGGACTGTGAAATTTTGCCGTTGCTTGTTAATAAAAAGTGGTTAATTATGGCGATGTATCGTCCACCCTCGGGATCGCTGAAGAAGCTGGGCTTATGTTTAACTGAATTTTTATTAAGATTCCAACAGTCCGGATATCAGATAGTGCTCACAGGGGATTTTAATGTTGACTTCAGTTCTCCCCCACTAAATATATATTATATACTCGATCCTATTACACAAGCAGGTTTAGCTCCGTCCACTTTTGTGTACTCGCATTTTTCATCTTTCTTTAATAAGTATACGGCTATCGACACTTTGCTTTGCTACAAATGAGTCGATTTTTAGTTGTTCTTTATATGTACACATTACAGACCATTTCCCTCTCTTGTTGGTGTTCAACCCGTCGGGATTAAACACAAATTCTCCGGCAACCCAAAAGAAACGTTTAATTTCTGATTACCGAGTGGCGGTCTTAGAGTCTTATTTATCTCTCACCGATTGGCCTACTGTTTTATATAATATTTCTAATGTCAATCTGATGTTTGATGCTTTCTTGCAGCATGTTCAATTTGGCTTCGACCGCTATCTCCCGTTCCGCCATACATCAGATGTACCTAAATTTGATGGCCATCATAGGAAACCATGGATTACTCCCTCGCTTTTGCGCGACATCACTCTGAAGAATAAGTATTATCTTTTATCTCGACGTAACCCAACCCCGGATAAAGTCAAACATTTTAAGGACTTTTCCAATAAGGTTCGTGCGAAAGTTAGAAGGCCAAATGTATATATTTTGAAGGGCTATTTTCAAGCTTAACTCTAACAAAAGTAAATGGCAAATGATAAAAGATGTTACGTAGGAGAGAAAGTCTTCTTGCCTCCCCTTTGTTAACGCAGGCGATGTTAATGGTAATGATTTGACTTCGTTTCTCCAGGCTTTACAACATATAAAGACATTTCCTGTCTCGTCAAATATTCCTATTGATTCTGTCAACGATGAGGATACAGTCCAGTTTGGAAATAATACGAGGGTTGGGGCATAAGTCATGGCAACTATTTTTTTTCTTGTAGATATGTGAACGGATAACAAACGTATGTGTCGTGTGGAAGTTCTGCAGGCATAGTGTGTATGCAGAACAACAGATGGCTCTGTGATAGCTGGTAGTAGTGCAGCGAGGGCTGTGATATCAGTCAGTTGGTGAGTGTCGTGCGAGATGGAAGTAGCCCGTGTTGAGCAGCGCGCTTACATCAAAATAGCCATTCTCCGAGGGAGAAATGCGATGGAATGTCACAGTGAATTAGTGGAAGCCCTTGGGAATAATGCCCTACCATACCGTACAGTAGCACGGTGGGTAGGAAAGTTTCAGCAAGGACGTGTGTCAACCAGTGATGAACAACGTTCGGAACGGCCGGTCAGTGTGCGGACCGACGTGGCACGTGCCGTCATCGGGCAGCTCATGGATGAAGACAGACGATGGACGCTACTGGAGTTAGAGAGGGCAAGTGGACGCATCCTGAGGCTGATGGTATTCAGCGCTTCCCACATCGTTGGCAGCGTGTGGTGAGAGTATCAGAGGACTACTTTGAGGGGCTTTAGGCCCAGGTTTGTCATGTCAACTTTATGTGTAGATCTACTGTTTTGTCATTCTTTTGCACCGTGAAGGCCATATTGCCCTGTATAGTACCGTAATAAATTAGTGTGTTACGATATTTCAGTGCTATTCATTGTCCACACATGTAGTTAACACCTTGTCCTTTCATCTGTATATGTCACATTTTCAACCGGACTGGTAACTTCAAGAAAAAAAATAGTTGCCATGACTTTTGCCCCAACCCTCGTATTACTAGTTTTTTTTGTACCTCCTTCAATGCCAGAAGAGGTTGAAAACACAATGCATAATACTGAAGTGTTCTTTATCGTTGTATCTTTAGGCCTACCCCCAAAGATATTGGCTACTCTTAATCGTTTACTTGCTTTCCCTTTTGCCTATATATTAAATTATTCAATAAATGTCGGCGATTTTCCTACATCATTGAAACAAGTTAGGGTTACTCCGATTTTTAAGAAAGGTGACCCTTCTTCCTTCGCCCACTACCGACCCATCACTTCTTTACCGTTCTTTGCGAAAGTATTCGAGAGACTCTTCTATACGCGACTGTCACAGTAAATATTCTCGAATGATTTTATCACTACGTGCCATCATGGCTTCGTCCCGAAGAGAAGTGTTGAGACAGCTTGTTACGAGCTCCTCGAATACGTTTCAGCCAATATGGCCTCAAAAAATTATGTGTCTGCTATATTTATTGATTTCACTAAGGCCGTTGATCTAGTCTCTGTTGACCGACTTCTCTGTAAGTTATCTCCTCAGTATGGTATTTACGGGCAGCCGCTACTTTTGGCTAAAATCCTTCCTAACTGAACGATCTTATTTTTTAAAATTGTTTGGATCGACTTCTGCGAAATTAACGTGTAACGTTGGTGTCCTTCAAGGGTCGATTCTATCACCTCTATTATTTTGCTTATTCATTAATGACATAACTAAATATATTCAGCCTGAATCCAGTTTGAAGATTATACTCTATGCGGATGATATAGCATTTTTAGCTGCGAGTAGCAATTTATGTGACTTGCTATCGCTGCTTAACGAAGCACTTGTAGACTTGAAGATGTGGGCGAGTTATAACCATTTGCAGGTGAATGTTGCTAAGACCAAGGTAATGCCTTTTTATCAGCGCAATAAGAAAGGAATCCCTAATGTATTACCACTCCTCTACGATAGTCAACCTCTTTCAACGGTGACTTTTTTTACTTATCTCGGTCTGTTGATCACTCGGGACCTTAATTGGGATTCCCATATTAATCTATTACTTTCTAAATTGAATAGAAGACAGGGCCTTATTTCTCGACTGCGGTATCTGCCAATTAAAATTATCCTACAACTGTACTATGCTTGGATAAACTCGTATCTTTGTTTCTGTGTAGTGTTCTGGGGTTCATCCTCGCCATATGATTTAATCAGAGTGCTGACATTACAAAAAGTGGTTCGTTAGGACATACCTTAAAGTAACGCAAACTATTTCAGTAACAGCTAGATTTGCTGACCTAGGTATATTGACTATTTTCGACTATACTTTCTCCGAGTATGTCTTTTTGTTTTTAAAATTACAAATTCAATACTGTTGGCCTCTCCTACTATTGACCTGATTCGAAATTTAATTAGTCACCGCTATACTAAGAGATCTAACGGCCAACTTATTCCACCTCTAAAGGCGCATTCACTTATACGCGAGAAAGATCTGTTTACGCGAGAAAAGTTCTGGCGCTTTCTGTCACTTCTGGCGCGCTGCTGCCACAGACGCTCAATTCGGCGAGAACCGCATGCTCTGTGCACATAACTCATTTCTTTTCTAGCTCAATGGCGCGAGAGATTACTCGACGAAGAAAAAGGAGGCTACTGTTGCACTTGAAAATGCTTCTGATGCTGAAAAAGCTTCAAAGGAAGCCCGTCAAACGAAGCCAGTTTTTTGTTTAAATTTTGCGCCAAGATATCGAAAGAAAACTTAAATGAATAAAAAAATATTGTCCTGCCATAACGTATTTTTATATTAAATGCTTAAGAAATGATAACCGTGTATACAGGTAAACAGGTAAAATAATTAAATAATATTGGTTATTAATCAATTCTGACAATAATATTAAAAATTTGTACTTAGATTTGTTCAATGTTTGTGATTATTATTATTATTATTAAGTAGCGGAAGAAAGAAGCTACTTATTGTTTTCACAATGTCCGTCTGTCTGTCCGTCCCCTTCATAATTTCCGCAATTTTTGACGTAGAAGGTTGAAATTCAGAATATAGCTTACTAGGGGCATGCGTACCTTCACCGTTTAATTTAGTTTTGATTGGCCCACTGGGGGCGGAGTTTCGGGGGCGGAAATTAGAGGGGACCAAAAGGTCTACCATATAAAGAAGTGAAATTCGGTATGCAGATTCCGCTAAGCAAGGTCAACATTACTGTAATGATTGGACAAAATTGTCCCAATAGGGTCGGAGTTGTAGGGGTGGCAATCAGTTGGTCTTAAGAAATTTATGGCAACATATAGGGTGTAATATATCATTCGATCGAAAATAATGAGAAAAGAAAGAAAATAGGGTTATTTTTTATTTTCTAAATACAAGGTTCGAAAAAATCTATTTAAATTGAAAAAATGGGAGGATTAAAAAGTGTAGATGCAAGAATAAAAAAAATTGACGATTGGTTTTCTTAAAAATTTTGATTAACAGCAAATAAGTCAACTTCGAGTCGAGTGCGGTACACTGAGGCGCAAAAAGCAGCAGCAAAGACAGTATCAACAGTTAAAGTCAAGGCCTGGGAGAAGTTCGGGGAGAAATTAGAGGCAGACTGTGGTTCGGCAAACAACGTATTGTGGCAGACCGTGCGCCGCCTCTGTGGAAAGAAGTCTCTTCCATCACAAACCATTAAGAGTTCAGATGGGAGACTTCTAAAAACGGAGGAGAGCGTGTTGCATAGGTGGAAGGAATACCTTGCATCTCTTCTTAATCCGGTGACAGCAACAACTGAGGCACATGAGGTGCACTTTGGAGCGGAGAATAGTCACGGTAGTATCACTGAAGCAGAAGTCAGATGGGCAATTAAGTCCCTGAAGACTGGCAAAGGTGCAGGTGATGATGAAATCCGGTCCGAGATGTTAAAGGCCTAAAATCAGGATGGTATCCTGTGGCTGATTCGAGTGTGTCAGGTTGCTTAGATATCTGGACAGGCCCCTAAGCAATGGCAGACAGGAATTGTGATCCCTATCTTCAAAAAGGGAGATTGGTAAGATTGCAAAAGCTGTCGAGGCATCTCTTTGCTCAGCATTCCTGGGAACGTGTAAGCTAAGTGCCTGGAGAAGAGAAGTCGGGAAATAGTCGACTCCAAACTATCGGGGGAGCAGTGTGGTTTCCGACCTGGCCGAAGCACGACGGATCACATTTTTGCTCTAAGGCAAATCTTTGAGAAATCCTGGGAGTATGCAAAAGAGGTCTACGCTTGCTTTGTGGACCTCGAAAAAGCATATGACAGAGTTCCTCGGGAGAAGCTCTGGCAAGTGTTGCAAGAGTATGGAGTGGATGGGCAATTACTGGTTGCTATCATGTCTCAGTACGAAAGCTCTGAGATGTGTGTCTGGATAAATGGCATCAACTCAAAACTGTTCACCGTGGGTGTTGGACTCCGCCAAGGGTGCGTACTGTCGCCCCTCTTGTGCATTTTCTTTATGGACTGGATAGACAGGGGAATCCGAGGCGATGAGCGTTTTCGCGTGGGCGACTGCCTGGTGGAGAGGTTGCTCTTTGCTGACGGCCTTGTCCTCTTAGGGGGCGTT
The DNA here is from genome assembly GCA_023313115.1 of Rhysida immarginata. Taxonomy (NCBI): domain Eukaryota; kingdom Metazoa; phylum Arthropoda; class Chilopoda; order Scolopendromorpha; family Scolopendridae; genus Rhysida; species Rhysida immarginata. Next base: position 53,593 of record JAHWFO010060563.1, read on the forward strand.
TATAAGACTGTCCGCCCCCACAGTGCATCGGCTGCAACTCCTTCTCACCGGAGCCAGGATCCGATGTGAGCGGTGGGCGACAAGCTGCGGTCTGGACTACAATACAGATAAATTTGGCTGCCTATATGTCCCTCCGTACAGAGCCTTGCGAGAAAGCCAGCAACAGTGCTTATAGGGAATAAAACAGCGCAGTGTACTGATTCTATCAAGTACCTTGGTTTTATACTGGATGCATGGGGAAGCTGGGTAGACCACATACCTATCTCTGCAAAAGAGCGGCAACGATCGGAACCAGATTATTTATATTCGCAGGAAAATATTGGGGTCTTTCTACCAGGGCACGCAAGGCTCTGCTGATCAACATCATCAACCCCGTGCTGCTGTACGGAGCGGAGATATGGGGCCAAAGGGCCATCAACACGCACCCAAGGAGGCGTCTTCAGACTGCCCAGCGACCTTTTCGTTTGTCCCTGGCGAGAGCCTACTGCATGGTATCCACGGAGGCCCTGCAGGTCATTAATGGCTGCCCACCTCTTCATCTTCTAGCACTCCTCCGCCATAGATTCCAGGAACACCGCACTAGCGGCTTTCTGGAGTATGAGGCCCCACCCGGATTCTCCTCCCAACCACCACCTTGGGAGGCCCGCAGCTTCGAGGTACTGTGTTATGGCAACAGCAGCCCTGGCACCGACATTGAAATTTACACAGATAGGTCAAACATTGGCGGTAAGACAGGAGGAGCCTTTGTTGTTCTGGAAGGCTTCACTTTGGCTCGCCAACAGACCTTCAGCTTGGCACTTAATTGCTCGGTTTTTCAAACAGAGGTGCAGGCCATCAGGGAATCACTAACGTGGCTCAATCAATCGAAAGTCGCGCCAGTGAAGTCGGCTACGGTGTTGTCAGACTCACTGGCGGCTCTTAGAGCAATTACGAGCAACAGAGGTTCCTCCGAGCAGACCATCGCTGCCAGGACTGCTTTACTGCAGGCAGTCGATTTACGCAGCATAACCCTACGACGGGTCAAATCACATGCAGGCATCCCTGGTAACGAGCTGGCTGATGTGGCCGAAAGAAGGTGGCATTTCGGCGGTCAGCCATCTTAGGGACTCTCTGTACAGGGAAGCATTTAACACATGGCAAAGGGAATGGGATAACTCCACGAAGGGGAGACCGGTTCACCAGTTTCTGCCGAGGGTTTCGACCGATACAGTCGGCTAGCACCCCCGAACAATTCAAATGATCACAGGCCACGGTCCCTTCTTGGACTATTTAGCGCGGTTTAAGCTCGTTACAAATACGAGACTCTGCCCATGTAGATCCGGGACCCATTCCCCGAGTCACCTCCTCGACGCCTGCACGCTCCCTGCAATTTTAAACGCTGTGGCGAAGCTTCTTTGACTTGCCATGATAAGAGCGGTGTATAGTTTTTGCAGATTAAACCACCCCTAGGTCGTGAATTTCAGGACCGGGGAGAAGGTGTTTCATCGTGGCTCCTTTCAAGTCGTTTGGACCTCGTGACTTGGTCGGCAGGGGCCCCTGCAAGCAGGGACCACAACCCAACAAGACCTTGTCCTCTTTGGGTATTCTCGCACGAACCTTCAGCATGCACTAGACCAGTTTGCAGCCAAATGTGAAGCAGCTGGGATGAAGATCAGTGTGGCTAAAACTGAGGTTCTGGTTCTTTCAAGACAGCCTGCTCAGTGCGCTCTCCATGTTAGGGGAGCCTCATTGAGACAGGTGGAGAAATTCAAGTATCTCGGGATTGCATTCACGAGTGATGAACGGCAGGAGAAAGAATTGGATGCTCGGATTGGTGCATCAAGCAGTTTCAGACGTGAACTGTGGCGATCCGTGGTAACGAAACGCGAGCTGGTAACAAAGCCAAGCTCTCCGTCTTCAAATCTATCTTTGTCCCCATTCTCACCTCTGGTCATGAGGCTTGGATAATGACCGAAAGTGTGCGATCGCGGGTACAAGCGGCTGAAATGAGATTTCTGAGAGGTGTAGCAGGTGTTGCACAGCAGCACAATAAGGGAGTCTTTAGGTGTTGGGCCGCTACTTCTCAGCATTGAGAGATCTCACTTGCGCTGGTATGGCCACGTGATACGGATGCCGCAAACTGGTCTTCGTAGGCAATTATTTTCCAAGTCGGTGGGTAGAGACTACATGGAGAATCTGGGTTCGAGTCGCTTGGGTTTTACCAGAAAGGACATGCGCCTGATGGCGGAAGATCGCGATCGCTGAATATCCTCTATAGGGCTGCTGCCCCCGCGACCCTAACGGATAAGCGGATTTGAAAAGTAAATAATATGAACTTTTGGCGTCGACTACTAAAGTCATTTTGCGAGGACAAATTTTATCTGTACGCAGTCTGGGACAAACACCAACCAACTAGAAAGTCTACGCCCTAGCCCTCTCGGCCGCCTGGCCGGCTAAAAAAAAAAAGATGAACTTAGGGCTTCCGCTACTTTCCTATACCTTCCTCAGGAGGCTTAATTTCTTGTTAACTTCACAAAGATAAAACATACATTTCTTTCATATAATAATTTTCAAAAGGCCAAATTCCAACCCCAAAATCTGAAGCCTTTTTTGGGCTTGTAAGTCCGAGTTTACATATATACATACAATTTTTAAAACAAAGTTATAACGTTTGATAAATAAAGGAAACTCTTTTCATGAAGCTTCTTACATCCAGAGCTTACGTTACATTGAGATTGTTTTTTTGTATTCTTCCATAATAATAATAATAATAATAATAATAATAATAATAATAATAATCATAATATCAATAATAATAATAATTTTTTTAATAATAATCATATATTTAATCATATATTTAAAATACAGCATTGATATTTAAAAGTTTAAAATACAGTTTTGCCAAACCCCGAAGCTTTACTATAGGCTTGTATGGTATTATAGGGACAAAAGATTATACAGGGTGCTTAGAAGTATTTTTTGTCATATGAGCATGGGGTCCCCGCAGCTTCGTTTACTTACAATACTGCATTGAACAATCAAATGACACCGGGACGCAGTGTGCGTTGGTAGGCCCAGATTATTTTATTTTTAACAATTAACACAAGCAGTCTACAGTATGGCTTTTACAGTAATTGTTCGAAATGACCGCCATTTGCTTCATAGCACAATTCGCAACGCTTTATGATGTACGCGTGGAAACAGTTGATTTGCACGGTTGCTGATGTCACCTGCTGCCGCGACAACACGAGCCGCCAATTCTTCTTCGGTATCTACGGGTTCGGAGTACACCATTGATTTTATGCTTCCCCATAAAAAAAATCCATCGGTGTGAGATCTGGCGAGACACAGATGCATGTCTGCATAATCATTCCATGTAAAACGATTCATACTGTTTGTTTAACTTTACACATGTAAAAAGTACATCACGTGAACTTTTTAAAACAAATCTTTACTTACTGCTTTCCCAGAATGCGATTAGTTCATTTGCATATGGACTAATCGTATTTTATAAAGGGGTTGGATACCATGGAATAATCCTTGACGAAGTTTGTCCTAAGACTTTTCAACAAATAAGCACGTGCACCTTGAAATTTCTTTGCAAACCATTACTTTAAAAGTTATTACAGTAAATTGCTTGTGTTAATTGTTAAAAATAAAATAATCTAGGCCTACCAACGCACACTGCGTCCCGGTGTCATTTGATTGTTCAATGCAGTATTGTAAGTAAACGGAGCTGCGGGGACCCCATGTTCATATGACAAAAAATACTTCTAAGGACCTCTTCTATCATCTCCCAAAAAATCTGTACTCAATTCAAAAACACCCTGTATAAAAAGTACAATAAATTAATTACATACAAGAACAAATTCAAATGTATACAAAATACAAATAAAGTTTTCAAATAACAAAAATAATTCTAAAAATAATTACAAGTAATTTTTCCAAAATAATAAAAAAATTTTTTAACATTCTATATATTTTTAACATTCTGAAATACGTCCAGCAAGTTCAAAAGGTCGTGTGCACAGGGAATAGATTAAAATTCCTAATTAATAGACTCCGAAAGACGTTATCCAGAAAGGAAATCATTACTATTCTAAAAACTGTTGTATTCCCAAAACTCACTTACGCAATTTTGGTATGGTACCCACCTAACAAACATCTTCAAGAACAACTGAAAATAGCCTTCAATAACATTATACGATCGGCCCTTAATTTGACAGCCAGACAATCTATCACACAAGCCTGTAACGAGGTGCAAATCATGAACTTCACGTCCCTTATGACTTTTATTAAACTTAAAGAACTTACTAAAGCGTTCTTTTGTAAGCGGCACCCGGCCCACTTCGTTTATTCATGGCTAAACGTTACTCCTACTTCTAGAAGTTCTACACGGTTCTTATTATCACCGCCTAAGATTATCTCTAGTTGGAAAGAGAAATACTTCCCTTATAACACCTTTGGCTTATGGAACAGCCTACCTTTAGATCAACGCTATATGATTATTGACTGTCGGAACAGAAATTGTTACGATCACCTAAGACATGCTAGTGACTTGTTACGGACCTGGCTAATAAATAATCAATAAGATCTGCTTTTTAATCAGTGACTTTGCTCTGACTGAGCGCAAAATAAATAATAATAATAATAATAATAATAATAATAATAATAATAATAATATGTTATTATACGTAATATCCATGTTGGGAGTCTGTTAAAAATCTGCGGTATGTAATATTCTTTTTCTCTTGCACCATATAAATTAAAGATTTTTGGTACTGCACAATTGTATTGTTTTTTTAAACCGTATTGAGTTTCTCTTTTAATTAAATAATTTTTTGAAAAAAAATTTTCTATAATAATCCGATATTCTATCAAATCTGTAACTTTTTGTATTCCTAATAATAATAATAATAATAATAATTATAATAAAAATCACAAACACTGAACAAATCTAAGTACAAATTTTTAATATTATTGTCAGAATTAATTAATAACCAATATTATTTAATTATTTTACCTGTATACCTGTATACACGGTTATCATTTCTTAAGCATTTAATATAAAAATACGTTATGAAAGGAAAATTTTTTTTTATTCATTTAAGATTTCTTTCGATATTTTGGCGCAAAATTTAAACTTAAAAAACTGGCTTCGTTTGACGGGCTTCGTTTGAAGCTTTTTCAGCATCAGAAGCATTTTCAAGTTCAACAGTAGCCTCCTTTTTCTTCGTCGAGTAATCTCTCGCGCCATTGAGCTGGAAAAGAAATGAGTTATGTGCACAGCGCGTGCGGTTCTCGCCGAATTGAGCGTCTCTCGCAGCAGCGCGCCAGAAGTGAGAGAAAGCGCCAGAACTTTTCTCGCGTAAACAGATCTTTCTCGCGTATACACTATATGATCAAAAATATCCGGACACCCCTCACAGATCATCGATTGGCCCAATGTCACATGATAATGACTTGCACATCATTTAAATAGCTTCCCACACCTTCAGACACAACTCTGCTTGGACATTGGCAAGAATGGGTCGTTCGGCAGAGCTCAGTGAGTTCCAACGTGGAACCATCGTAGGATGTCACCTATGCGGCAAGTCCGTGCGTGACATTTCCAGCCTTCTTCGGATACCCAAGTCAACAGTAGGCGATGTCATTATGAAATGGAAGACCCGGGGATCAACAACAGTTCAACAACGAACCGGTAGACCCAAGAAACTAACGGACAGAGACCGTCGAATGCTTCGTCGTGTCACCCGCAGCAACCGGAAGTCCTCGGCGGAAAAAATTGCCACAGAGTTTCGAAACGCCTCTGCAAATGATGCCAGTACCATGACAATTCGTCGGGAACTGCACACGATGGGATTCCATGGCCGTGCTGCTGCCCACAAGCCCCACATCAGCAGGGTCAACGCCAAGCGACGTCTGGAGTGGTGCAAAGCCCACAGAAACTGGACAATGGACCAATGGAAACGTGTAATGTGGACAGACGAATCTACCTACACACTCTGGCAATCCGATGGACGAGTTTGGGTTTGGCGCATACCTGGAGAACGCTTCTTACCTGAGTGCACAGAGCCCACAGTCAAGTTCAGAGGAGGAAGAGTCATGGTGTGGGGCTCATTTTCATGGTACGGACTGGGCCAGCTCGTTCCTGTGCAAGGAATCATGAACTCCGACCGTTATCTGAATGTTTTGGACAACTGTGCACTTCCAACGTTGTGGCAATTTTTCGGAAACGGGCCATTTCTCTACCAACACGACAATGCTCCGTGCCACAAAGCGAGGCGTGTACAGCAATGGTTTGCGGACTCAGGGGTCGAAGAAATGAGTTGGCCGGCACAAAGTCCCGACCTCAATCCTATAGAGAGTCTGTGGGATGAATTGGAAAGACGCTTGCGGGCCAGATCACATCGGCCAACTTCTGTACCTGAACTGATTCTCGCTCTTCGGGAGGAATGGAGGAACATTCCGGAAAGTACCTACCAACATTTGGTGGAAAGTCTTCCCCGAAGGGTGGAAGCTGTGATTCGGACAAAGGGATGTGCAACGCTCTATTGATTTCCATGAAATCGTGGCTAGAGCGCAAACGTGCATGTGTCCGGATATTTGTGATCATATATTGTATGTGAATGCGCCTTAACAATTCATAACTATCGTCGACGATGTTTATTTTACGTCGGGCTTAAGTACTAGGCGTACTTACCTTCGAACCTTTGCACTGAAAATGATTTTAGGACATTTCATAAGCATCTTCAGGTTTTTGCTTTTAGTCTCGAGCCCGGTTTTCGCACCTGATTTTTGTCATATTTAATTTCCTCTGAGTTCACATATTTATCAAACTTATTGGAGGTATTGGCATATTGTCAATATTCTTGTAAGTTTCTGATTATTATCTGTTGACTCATTGAATTCGGCTATATCGTAGGATTTATTTTTGTATATAGTTCTTTTACGTTTTTCATGTTTTTTGCTTTTTGTTTACTATTTACGTAACTTTAATCACTTTATCAGTAACTTTGTCTATGTTTCAATGATGATGACCCCAGGGACATAGATATCTGTCGGTCATTTATGACCACACTGGTCCCTGTGGTTTCATCTTATTTCTGTACTAAATTTAATAAATAAATAAATAAATAAATAGTCAATCTCATCAGAAACTCCTTTTCTTCATTTACACGAGGCCTTCCCATGCTTTTGCGTTTACAAAGACATTGTTTCCAAAAATTTATCATACCATATAGGGATGCATTTGTCAGTAGGGCATTCTTTATGAAATTGCCTACGAAATGCCCGCTGGACTAAAATTATACTTTGTTTTTGCATACTCCAAGACGCAGTATGCCTTTTCATTCACAGCCGCCATCTTTACTTTAATCACGACACTAGTGCCACCACAACCTCCAGTTGCGGGAAGGTTAAAAATATTTGAGTTTTCCTGCATTTTCAACACGGTCTGGTTAGTTTATGTTATAAATTTTGAAATGCCGGACATCATTTTGACTCACCCTGTATATCGACGTAATAGTTTTAACTTTAGTATCTACATCTACTGCCATTTTTAACTAACATACAAAAAAAAACAAGCTAGGCAACTGAAATGTCCAGGACCGATAGAATTTTAAAGAATTCGAGGATAAAAAGGAAAGCATTTGTTTACTAAAGAAGCCTTTCGTTGTTAGGGTTAAATGTGATGACTAAAGTAGACTCGGGTTGCTAAGGCAAGATGTACATGTAGAGTTCAAAATGAATACAAGTTCCAGAAAGGTTAAATGGAGAGAATAGTAATTTTCTATATATTCGAACATAAAAGAGTCGTTTAATTTGCAAGCATTCCTATTTAATAAAATGAGCGTCAATTGTTAAAGCTATTATTTCTTCATAATACGCTCGTATAATGCTAAACCATTTCTATGTAAGCAAGTACCGTTGAAGCAAGCGGTTAGCTACTAGCTATTGGCAACAATTTGCCGAACAAAAATTAGCTGTTGATAATGTAACGCGTAAGTAATGACATGGCATATCTTGGAACAGAAAGTTCCCAATGATATCATAATGCTCCAGTACGTGCCATTAAACGAATTTCCAGTGTCAATAATTTCTCATTATATTCATCGACGACACTTATTATAGGTTGTTTGATATGTTGCATTGGATATCTTAGCATTAAATGTTTCCAATGGACCATAAATGTATCTGTACCAGGTATATTGAATCAGTTTCAATTGCCATTATTTTATGATATGTCATTATCGGTTGTTTGATATATTACATGGCATATCTTAGCAATGAAAGTTTCCAATGGATTCATTTTATGACCATTAAACAATTATCAAATATCATTAATTTTACGTTAATCATTCATGAAACGTCATTCCAAGCTGTTTGATATATTCTATTTCTTATCTTAGCACTGAAAGTTTCCAATGGACAAAAATGGCACCACTAAAACAGGTACCATTGAACCAGTTTTGACCGATTTTGACCACCAAAAAAAACCATGATGTGTCTTCAGTTAAGACTTTCCGCTGACTTAGCTGTCGAATGGCAAAGAAAGAAAGCATTTATCAATGGATAGGCCATTTAAACGTGTAATTGTATATTAAAAAACGTGGCCCTCTCTGTTATTAGTAACATTTTGAACCGAAAGTAATTTACCGATTATTTTTTTTTACCAACGAGCATATCTGTCGTTTTGCTTGTTGTCGAATGGCGAAAACGGAAGTCGAAGCATTCAAATACTAGAGCAACAAACAGAAGGACGCACATTGTGAAGACGTAAATACCTATCGGTCCAGATAAAAAAGTCAAATTAAATCCTAAATATGTAATTTTAGCGACTCTAAATTATAAAATTCATAACATATTTACGATTTTTTATTTTTAAATTTTAATTAAAAACAAGCTAGGGAACCGAAATCCAGACCGATATGACTTTAAGGCATTCGAGGATAGAAAGGAAGGTCCTTGGTTAAAATCCAGGCTGTGAAATTTTCTTTACTATTTTCCTTTATTTACTAAAAGGAAAGCATTTTTTTTCTAAAGAAGCCTTCGTTGTTAGGGTTGGATGAGGTTGCTGAGGAAGCCTCTAGTTGCTAAGGCAAGGCGTACTTCTAACGGAAATGTGTAGTTAAATATGAATAAAAGTACCTGAAAAGATAAATGATAGTAGTTCTCTATATATTCGAAATTATAAGAATCCTTTAATTTGTAAGCATTCCTGTTAATGAAATGAGCGTCAATTTTTGAAATATAAAGGTGTCGTGCAAGTCGTTAAAGTCGGAGCTAGACATTCCTATTGCCTTTATCAATAAAGAACTTTGGCTAGCCCGATGGAGGAGATCGCAGGGTAACTTTCAAACGCAATCCATCGTTTGAGAGAAGTGGACGTTCAATTGCCTTTCTGTTGGTCTTCTGGTGTCTCGCCGGGTTGTGAATGGGCCTCGTTTTGAGGAGCTTATACGAGGGTGGGCTGAAAAGTAATACCTCCATGGCTGTAACTTTTTTATTTTTTAACCGATTTTCAAAATTCTTTTTGTATCTGATACTCACATTTCTCCTCTGTGTAATGCACTATTCACTTTTTGACATAGTCTCCATCCCTTTCCACGCATTGTACCAACGCATGACTAGTCGGGTGAACCCGTCGGAGAGGAATTCCGGGGTTGCCGTCGACACAAGGATTAATGGCAGCTTTGGATCCTCTTCTGCGGCACGATAACGCCCGTTCGCACACGATCGCCACACATCAGAGGGGGTTGCAGAGCCTACAGTTCAAAGATGAAAAACTGCAGTTCAAAAATGAAAGACTTTGCACATTGCGACTTTCACCACTTCCCAAAGAGGAAAAAGCACCTTAAGGGGCATGAGTTGCATTCTGACGATGAGGTGAAACCTGCCGTTCGGTCTTGGTGTCGTCAACAACCCCGGAATTCCTCTCCGACGGGTTCATCCGACTAGTCACGCGTTAGTACAATGCGTGGAAGGGGATGGGGACTATGTCAAAAAAGTGAATAGTGCATTACATAGAGGAGAAATGTGAATATCAGATACAAAAAGAATTTTGAAAATCGGTTGAAGAATGAAAAAAGTTACAGCCATGGAGGCATTACTTTTCAGCCCACCCTCGTATAAGTGCAGCAGTCTTTCGAGTCTGCGTGATTCTTATCGCATGAGTGCCTAGGCGCGTGAATTCATGTTTTCCTGCTGAGGCACAATCTGCCTTATCTCAAACAGCGGGAAGCCGTCGCCAGTTACCTGTTGGCAAGAAGGGAATAATGTGATATACGAAGTAAGATATTTCTTACAGCAGCAAATATATGAAAAGATGGAATGAATGATCCTTGATCTGTGCTCGGAAGGAAGGCCGCACGGCAGGAGCATTTTTATTTATTTATTTATTTATTTATTTATTTATTTATTTACTGTGAACATAACAGGTTGCCCCAATTACTATGTTCACTAAAAATTGCAATTACAGTTCGAAAGTTTTTACAATTATTTTAAAACTTGCAATTCACATTTGCAATTTGAAAATCAAAAACAAGAGTAATTACATAAATGAAGTAACATAAACAATAGTAAATGAATAAAAACTGATTATTTTATAAAAAAAAAAAATGAAAATATTAATGAAAGCTATTGACAAACAAGTGGTAAGAAGTTATTACAAGAAGTTACAAATTGATTTTGACTCATACTAAAAATATCAATCGGTAGAGGGTGTATTTTATTGTAAAAAGACAACATTCTAAGTATTGGCGAATTTTTGTGCGAGTCCGTATTAACCCTTGGTATAAAGAACAAATTACGAAACCTGTTCGGAGAAATATTAGGAACATAAAAACTTATTTTTTCTCTTATATTGGGATCATCAATTTCATTATGTAATAGTTTGTATAAAAATACGACCAACTGACAATTCCTTCTATGTGAAAGAGTATGGATTTGAAATGAGTGAAGCAATGATTCATAAGAAATAAATGTAGGGAAATATCGAAAAATTCTATAATATAAATATCTTAGGAATTTAGCTTGAACAGCCTCAACAAGTTTAATATATTTGGTAGTATATGGACTCCATATAATTGATGCATATTCAAGCTTAGATCTTACAAATGCGTTATATAAAATAAGCAACACTCTTAAATTATTAAATTGATATGAGTTACGAATTACAAATCCAAGATTTCTATGCGCAATGCTAACAACGTTATTAATATGGTTTGCAAAATGTAAATCTTTACTAAAAGTAACACCAAGATCAGTTTTTTTGTTAACATATTGTAATATTGTTCCATCAATCCTGTAATTAAAAACAATGTTTTTTCTTGAGCCTAGAAAAGGTCATTACTTCACATTTAGATGTATTAAATGGGAGATTATTTTCCTTACTCCATTTATTTAAGGCATACAGATCATTTTGAAGATTAACACAATCGGAGGTAGATTTAATAGAACTAAAAATTTTGAGATCATCCGCAAATAACAAAATTTTAGAAAACTGGATAGTAGCCGAAACGTCATTAATGAATAAAAGAAATAATAAAGGACCTAAGTTTGATCCTTGTGGTACTCCAGAATATACAGGGAATTTATATGATGAACAATTTTTTTACTGTACAAGTTGAGATCTCTGTTTTAAATAAGATGCTATCAAAGATAACATAGATTCAGAAAAACTGTATAAGGATAATTTTGCAATTAATTTATCATGATCAACTTTATCGAATGCTTTCTGAAAATCAGTGTATATAACATCAACTTGAAGTCTATTATCCAACTCACTAGAAACATAATGAACAAAATTACATAAGTTTGTTACAGTTGATCTATTAGGCATAAATCCATGTTGATTGATACAAATACTATCTTGAACATGTTTAAATATAAATTTGTAAAGTATGATTTCAAATATTTTTGATGGAGTTGATAAAATGGCCACCGGTCTGTAATTGCTAATTAGATTGGAATCACCAGATTTAAAAATTGGAGTTACTTTAGTTAACCTCCATTTGTCGGGGAAAGTACTAGTTTTAATAATAAGATTACAAATTATATATAATGGTTCTGTGAGAAGATCTTTGCAACCCTTAAACAGATACGGTGGTATTCCATCAGGCCCAGATGATCTCTTGGGCTTCAATGTTTTAATAGCAAGTTTAATATCGGCCTTTGAGATTTCTTTAATACATAAATCATTTGAGATCATAGGGGGGGGGAGGCTGCGGCATTACGATCAATACAATACTGAGCAGGATTTTGTGAGTAAACTGATCTAAAGTAATCCGCAAAACAATTGGCAATATCCTGAGACTTACACAGAATTGCATTGTTAAAATTCATTTGCGTTCCTAATGTGTTTTGTTTCTTCTTGGCCTTTATAAAATTCCAGAAATTACTACTATTTTCAGTTATATTTGATTCTATACAAGTTACATATGAGTCAAATGCCAACTTAATATCTTTTTTAATCTGTTTTCTAATTTCCCTAAATTTATTTAACCAATATTCTGATTCATGTTTTTTCTTCCTAATTTTTTCTTTAACCTTTAGATTTTCAATTATTGAATTATTAAACCAAATAGGATATTTTCGTTTATAAGATTTAACTTTTGGAACACATTCATCAAGTGCTGAAAAAATCTTATTATAAAATAGATCAACCGCAGTATTTACATTTTCACAAACGATTAAATCATCCCAACTGTAATTTTTTAATAATTGGTATAATTTTAAAAAATCGGCTTCATTTCTCGCATCATGTATTTTCCCAGAGTGGTTTATAAAGAACTTCCCGACAAGTCGGTCTGCACAAAGAAGCAGCCCCCAGTGCCCACCAACGGAGTAAACATCGCATGGAAAAAAGCAAGCAGGCAAGGCCTTCGAATTCAATTACAATTAAAAATAATGACTTTACATAAAAAGCTTTAATACTGAAAAAAGTTGATTTACACTTTAAGGAGCTCGAAAAAGCTAACTAGGTCGTCCGATTCAATACATCGTACTCGATTCTTTTACTGGTGTACTCCGCAGCCTCTTTAAACCCACAGCACGAAACATCCAGAGAAGTTGCTGTGGCCCTGATTAATTCATGTGTAATTAACAGACTCCAGTAGCCTAGAGGAGGTTCCGCTAACCACTGGTCATCTAATCGAGGAGGAAGAGTACCGGCCTCTGCAGTCGTCCTCCCGCTCGTTCACAGAAGTTAAAGCAACTGTCCGGAGTGACCCCTGTTCTCGCCACTCCTGCGTCCGCATAGCATAGCAAGCGTTGGCTCCGCAACTGAGATCTCGCTTTGCGCGCCAAGCTTGGTTGCTGATTAGTTGTGTGTGGTACAGTGACCTGCTTTAATTTCTATTTGACATTTATTCGCTATTATCTTTTTACACAGTCAATTTCCTTTTACCTCCTTCCCTGCTCGTCTCTGATGTTGTGCAGGTCAATATTAGTGACTATTTCTTTTTTTGTTTTTGAGACAGGCCGAGGCCCTCCGTTGACATACACTGTGTGTCGGCAGTATGTTCGCCAAATCCAATTCTTCAACCAGTCAGTTACAACCAGGAAAAAGACTCACCCTGTGAATGACATTCGCATTAGTTGTTATATATTATTGTTATTGTGTTTTAGAAGTTTATTATTTAACTAGTTTATTATCTATGTTGACTTAACTTAATAATTAGCAGTAAATTTCTTTTTATTAAATAAATACATAAATAAATATACCAAGGTTAGCCAGATTT
>JAHWFO010060564.1:0-20934 GCA_023313115.1 Rhysida immarginata
CCATCCCAGTATCCGACCCTAAAAGGGTTTAATTTTATAAGGAAGGACTATACAATGGGAAATAAAGCCTGTGGCGGTGTTGCCATCTTAGTTCAAAGATCCTTGCCTTTTACTACCATTAATTTAACATCGAATCTCCAGGCGGTAGCAGTTAGAGTGTTATTCAAAGACCTCTCACCTCTAACTGTTTGTTCACTGTATCTACCTCCAGATCAATATACGGACGAAACATCTTTGTCATCTCTACTGTGTGAACTGCCAAGCCCCTTTCTAGTTCTGGGAGATTTTAACGGCCATAATCCCATTTGGGGGTCTATAAAGCTCTCTGAAAGAGGATATATGATAGAGAAAGTTTTGAATGCTTTTAACATCAATGTGTTAAACGATGGCTCTTCAACATTCCTCCACTCAGCCAACGGCTCTCTGTCATGCATCGATCTATCTATATCCTCTTCATCTTTCACACATAATTTAGCCTGGAGCGTATTCTCAGATTTACATGGTAGTGATCATTTCCCGATCAGTATTTCCCTGAGTTCTTCTACTTTTTCCAACCCTCAACCACGTTGGAAATTGGATAAAGCAGACTGGAAGGTCTTCCAATGCCATCTACAGTTTGAGAATAAAACACCCTTTCCGTCTGTAGATGAGGCGGTAGAGGATTTCACTTCCCGCATCCTCTATGCGGCAGAACAATCCATTCCCAAGTGTAAATCCTCGTCCACGAAAATTCCAGTGCCATGGTGGAATGAAGAATGTGCCCGAGCGGTTCGAGAACGTAAGCGAGCTCTCCGCATTTTTACCGCACAACCCACTCTTGAGAATCTTATTACCTATAAGAAAAAAAGGGCCAGTTGTAAACTAATCATTTCCAATAATAAAAAACTCTGTTGGAGAGATTATATCTCCTCCATTAATAAAAACACTCCTCTTCAAACAGTATGGAACATGGTTAGAAAAATAAATAGGAAAAGACTCCCGGATAAACTCCCTTCTCTCACTGAAAATGGTCATACATTCTTTGACCCAAAGGAGGTAGCTAATATCCTCGGAAGGACATTTGCTGAGGTTTCACAGATAAAACATTACTCAGCCTCCTTTCAAAGACAAAAACGTATCGAAGAATCGCATGCTATAAATTTTAAATCACGAAACCTCGAAATATATAATCTCCCGTTTACATTACGGGAACTGCATTATGCCCTTCGTTGCTCCAGTAATTCTGCGCTAGGCCCTGATGGAATCTTATATGCTTTCTTGAAGCATCTACCGAGGGAAGCTTATTCTCACCTTCTCTCGTTATTTAATTACATCTGGTCTTTAGGAGAGATTCCAACAATATGGAGAGAGGCAATTGTTATTGCTATTCCAAAACCGAATAAGGACCACTATTGCCCTTTAAACTATCGACCAATAGCGCTAACTAGCTGCATGTGCAAAGTCCTGGAAAGGATGGTCTCTGTCCGACTTATGTGGTATCTGGAAAAAAACCACCTGTTGTCCAGATTTCAGTGCGGTTTCCGCAAATCCCGCTCAACTGTTGATCACCTTCTTCGGTTGGAGCATGAGATTCATTTTGCACAGAGATATAAACAACATGTTGTAGGGGTGTTCTTCGATCTGGAAAAAGCCAATGATACAACTTGGAGGCATGGAATAGCAATACTTTTGCGGAAGTATGGCCTTATAGGACACCTTCCCTCTTTCCTGTGTAATTTCATGGCGAACAGAACATTCCGAGTTCGCGTTGGGTCAACGATCTCAGACTCTTTTACTCAGGATAATGGTGTCCCACAAGGAAGTGTGCTGAGTCCATTTCTTTTCCTCATTGCTATGAATGAGGCTTGTTCACAACTTCCATCCACTGTGAACTATTCCCTGTACGTTGACGATATTGCCATCTACTGTCGAGGGTCCTCAATGTTCTTTATTGAGCGTCAACTGCCACTGGCCATCAACAAGCTTGTAACCTGGAGCAACGAAGTAGGTTTTAAATTTTCACCCCAAAAAACAAGGGCCGTTCACTTTTGTTTTTTGAGAGGTCTCCATCCAGACCCGGACCTTACACTATATGGATCTCCTATCTCAGTGGTGGACTCACATAAATTCTTGGGTCTGACCTTTGATAGGAAACTATCATGGCTCCCACATCTTCGTAATCTAAAAGCGAGAGGCTTACAAGCCATGAATGTTTTGCGCTCTATTTCCGCTACCAAATGGGGCGCTGATAGGAAGATGCTCTTGTTTTTATACGGCTCTCTAGTTAGATCTAAATTAGACTATGGAAGCATTGTTTATGCCTCAGCTTCAAAGAGCACTTTGAAGCTGTTAGATCCCGTCCATAACCGAGGCATAAGAATTGCCACAGGAGCTTTCCGCACAAGTCCGGTAGAGAGCCTTTATGTGGAGGCTTCTGAACCCCCATTATGGTTTAGAAGAGCCAAACTCCTCCTCAAATATGCTCTTCGCGTATATGGTGAAAGTGAACATCCAGCTTTTGCCTGTTTCTTTGATAAACCTAGTATTCCTCCCCATCACTCTTTTAGAAGCATTAATAATTGGTTCCAAAATCTTCTGGAGAGCCTGAACCTCTCCTTTCCAGCCATGCATAGCCGAGAGGTCAGAGAGGTCCCTCCGTGGATTCTCCCCCAACCAGACATAAATTACAACTTATTTGCTGGGAAAAAATCAAATTTTATGGAAGCTGAAATTAACGCACTCTTTAAGGTTTTTTTAGAAACCCTTCCTGATGGCTTCCACATATATACAGATGGGTCCAAATCAGAGGACGGGGTTGGCTGTGCGTTCCTTATAGATAACAGTGTATTTTCATATCATTTGCAAAACGAGTTCTCCATTTTCTCAGCGGAATTGGTAGCCATAGCCAAAGCGTTAGAGTTCGCTTTTAATTATCCAAATTCCAACATCTGGATATTCACTGATTCACTGAGCGCTTTGCAATCTCTGGAATCATTTAATTCTATAAACCCGTTTGTTCAAAGAATCCAGGAATATCTTCATTACCTGGATTCTCAAGGTACCAGTATTCATTTTGTCTGGATCCCTAGTCACATGGGTATCCTACAAAATGAACGGGTCGATAAGGCGGCAAAACACGCGATTACTCATTTACGGATCTCTGAATTGCTTTCAATCCCCGAGCATTTGTAACCGGTGATTTCCAAAAAACTCAGATCTTCTTGGCAGGATTCTTGGCCTCTGAACCCTGCTAATAAATTATTTGAAATAAAGCCTGCCATCACACCGTGATCATTACCTTGTCTAACAAACAGGCGAGAAGATGTCGTTCTTACTCGGCTTAGGATTGGTCATAGCCGTCTTACTCACCTCCATTTATTAAAAAAAGAACCAGCGCCATTGTGTTCTTGTGGAGCAATGCTGACTATTAAGCATATTCTAACCCAGTGCCCTTTACACACTAAGTTACGACGCTCATTAGGGCTGAATCATTCCTTAGATTTTTTGTTGGGGAACAACCCCATTATTTTTAAAAAAGTGTTTCTTTTTTTAAAAATTATTCATGTTTTTAAATTCATATAGTCATCCTTTTATTGCTTTTGCATTGTATATAGTTGATCATTAAGTATAGGTTTCATTTAGTGCCATTTACACACTAATCATATTCATCAGTTTTTTTAAAGGTCAACTCAGAAGAAAATAGATTTTAATCACCTATTATATAGTTAGTTAGTGCCCTTTACACACTAATGACTTACACAGCCCTATGCTAATATTTTTTATTACGGGCGAACCCTGGCGGATAATTTCTGTTTTTAAATTTATTAATGATTTTAAAATCTCATAGTCATAGTTTTTATTGTTTGTCCATCTTTGTCACTCAAGTTTTTATAAATTTTTTTTTTCATCTGATGTTTTAAAACTTTTGGCCCTTTAAACTGTGGGTTTTTAAACTTTCTGTCGGGCGCAAAATGGCCATAGCAGCCGACGCCCTAAAATTCCAATCAACCAACCAACCATCAAGTTATGTAGACTGAACTTCATCTCTTATGTAGATTGAACTTCGCCTTCTTGGCTCTATTTATCGCAGAGGAGACGTGGTCTCCCCAATTTAGCCTGGCATCTATCACCACACGGAGGTATTTATAATTTTTTACCCACTCGAGCTCTTTACCAGAAAGGAAGAGAGGGCTCGGGGGTTTTCGAAGTTTCTTCATAATGAACATCGCCTTGCTCTTGTCAACGTTTAAGTCGAGTCTCCACTTTGCAAACCATTTCTCGCACATATGTAAGGCCTTTTGTAACCGTGATATGACGTGAGCGGGATTTCGGTCAGTAGTCATGATGGCCGCGTCGTCAGCGAACAGATATAGCTTGCAATTAGGAAAAGTGGGTAAGTCATGGATAAAAAAGTTGAACAGTGCAGGGCCCAGGACAGAACCCCTGGGGAACACCAGCATTGACGTCACAAGGATTAGACATGGAGCAGCCAACCTTGACACGAAATGTCCTGTTTGACAGAAAGGAACTAATCAAGGTAATGAGTTCGTCCGAAAAACCACAAGTAATCATCTTGTATATGAGGCCGTTGTGCCAAACCTGACAAAAGCCTTATGGACATCCAAAAAGTTAAGACCACCATACTTGGCACAGTTAAGAAAAGTGTTTAGATCTGCAACAAGACGCCAGATCTGAAGTTGGCAGGAGTGACCTGGGCGAAAGCCAAATTGCTCATCACGAACGAGATTGTTTGCTACACAGAATTCGTCACAGCTCTTCAGAATGATGCGTTCGAAAACTTTTGACAGCACAGGTAGCAAGCTTATGGGTCTGTAGCTGACAGCAAGAGCAGGGTTTAGACCAGGCTTTTGTATGGTAACTATGACGGACTCTTTCCACTGGTCAGGGAAGTAACCAAGTTTCCAGCAGTCATTCATGGCTTTGGTAATGATCGATATAATATTAGAAGGCAAGTTCATGAGAGCACTGTTAGTGATGGAATCAATACCTGCTGCTTTCTTGGTTTTAAGTCGCTTGATGACGTCGGAGATTTCTTGGGCACTAATGACTTCCTCAGAGGTGTGAACACGATGAATGTACTGGTAAGCGATACACCCATCGTTAACTATCTGAGTGTTTTGGAGGCTGTCCAAGTTTGTCTCACCAGGCGTGGTAAATTGACTTTTCAGGGAATCAGCGATCAATTGGGCCTTATCCCCGTCGCTGGTGACAACGTTGCCATTGCCTGCAAGCAGTGGCGGCAATTGGACTGGACTGTTACCCTTTAAGGCTCTCTCAGTTCCCCAGAGCGAGTTGTCCTGGACGGTCAAGGACCTTTGATTTCGTAGTTCTTTAACCTCCTCCGGCACCTTGCGAGAAAGCCGGTTGTACTTGGTCTTGAAGAAGGGAAGTCGCTTACGCTGCCATAATCTTCTGTAAGAGTTCCTTTCGAGAATAAGACGCCTGATATAAGGAGGCAGGTCGAGGTGTTCAGGACGCTTACGATCGATAGTAGAGCTACTGTAAGTAGTGGCATCGTTGACAACACGGGTGATAGCATTAATATTACTATTGATATCCTCCTTGTAAGGAATGCTATTTTCTCTAAGAATATCCCTAAAGAGCTTCCAGTCCTGTTTAGAGCGGAGCACAATCTTCATATCGATGTTTAAACCCTCAAAAATAAGCATCACTGGACGGTGGTCAGAGGATAAGTCGTCAACTGTGAACATATTATAGGGCTTGAGGAAACCTTTAAAAACTGCAATATCCAGCACGTCGCTAACAGGAGAGTGGTCGCAGTAGTATGTGTCATCAAGGGGACCAGCGACGAAGGTGTCAATCTCGTTTAACGTGTATCCATATAATATATTGCCGTTTTGATTGGGGCATTTGGAGTTTCACGCGTGGTGCTTGGCATTCAAGTCGCCCCCAATAACAACCGGAATGGGCCCAGACAGCAGCTCGTCAAGTTCGCACGGATCAAGCTTGTGCTTAGGTGGGTTATATAAACAGATAAACTTGATTTCACCTGCGTCCATATCGTTTATAATCACGGAGACTGCTTCCATTTCCACAAAGTCCAGAGTGACAGACTCACGATGATCAATGCCGTCCTTTACAATTATCGCTGCTCCACCAAAAGCGTGGCTGGAATTATTACCCAGTGGCCGATCCTTGCGATAAACACTATATCCAGTAAGGTGAAGACTTGAGTAGATTTCAGGTGCGTCTGGCCAACGCCTCCTATAAAGAAAGCCTCAGCACTGATACGTCATACATTGTTACATCATCATACTTCGTCCTTTGTTAACCGCATTTCTACCAATAATAAGCTCTAAATTTGGTCGACCTATGATGATGTAACAATGTATGACGTTTCAGTGCTGAGGCTTTCTTTATAGGAGGCGTTGGTCTGGCACACGAAGGCGACATCGACATTTCAATTTGTAAGGAAATTGTAAAACTCGATGCGCTTGCGAGCGATTCCCCTCGCATTTCACATATTGCAACGGAGTTTCCCTTGATTAATGATCTTGTATGGGTGTCTGTCCATGGTCATTTGCTAGATTCGTGAGAGGCAGTCTGTGGCACTGTTTTTCCACTTTCCTTGTAGTGATTTAGCAAATTTCCTAAAAACCTGTAGATATCACGCAATTGATTGTGGTCGACCGTACGTGTATCACTAGTATCAGCAGAATTGGATGCGACCGAAGCATAGGACTTTCCCTCTACCATTTTTGTGCTTTTCATCCTCTTGACTTGTGGATATTTGAGGCACTTGGTGTAGCTAGAAGTGTGCTGACCAGAACAACGTGTACATTTTGGGAGGTCTTTGCCTTTTATGTTAGTACAGTCCCTCGACTGATGGTCGCTTGCGCACTTATTACATCGAGGCGACTCGGTGCAACCTTGGGATACGTGGCCAAAACGTAAACAGTTATAGCACTGTAAGGGCCTTTTGTTGCCTCTAAATAACTCAACAATAACAGCTAGAGGATCGACACGCTTCAAACTTAAAAAAGACTTATTGTTTTCATTATTTTCTAGTAAGACCAAAAGCATTGGCATCTCTATTGCACCATTTGCTTTTTTCAGCCTGATTGCTTTTTCTGGAAAATAGTTTGCTTTCCTGAGGTCTTCGCAAAAATCTTCCAGTTCGTATGTTGTATCAACATTTCGGACAACGTATTTGAGCGTTTTTTCTAATTTAAGTTGATGATGCTGGATCTTCAGCACATCGTTGCTTTTCACTCCGGACACAAGAATTTTATGACTTTCCTCGTCATGACACTTGATCTTTATGGTGTCCTTTCGACCTGTGTGGGCGGTAATTTTGTCAAGAGGTACGTGCTTTTTGATCTCCTCCAAAATTTCCTTTATTGGCTTCCCATGGTGACGAACGATGATTGGTGGGATGTATACTGCTCCCTTTTCACGGGTGACATTAATATGAGAAGAACTGTGCTTGGCTTTGTTAGCACGAAGGGCTACAGAGGCACTAGCGCTGACATCAAAAGTGGATTTAATGTTGTCGATTCTGACACCTCCTTTGTTCCTCTTATTCTGTGCAGTCCGCCAGTCATCTCCATCAATGTCAGCAGAGTCATTATCAAGCCTCCTCTTTGTGCTTGTTCTTGATGAGGAGCTACTGTCGCTGATCGCGCCCAGACCTGCAGGACCTTCTTTACAATCGTATGAAGGAATAGCGTTATCCACTAACATGGGGAAACAGACGTAATGGTAGAGCCCATAAATTCCTTGACAGCATTGCTAAGGTTGGCAATGCCGTTGGTAGTTTCCAAATTTGCACGCTTTACATCCTCTCTAAAACTAACAATGTTTGTATTTAGACAGCGTTTCCACCCTTGATTCTAACTCTAGATATTTACTGTTCAGTTCAGTACGTAATGCCTCAAGTTGTCCGTTAATAATAATGTCAAATGCCAGAAATCTCGGATCCTTACACGCATCTTTGTAGGCCAGTTCACAAGGTAACACTTTACCATCAGCATACTTGACAGTACATGAAGGAGATTTTGACGCGGCGCCTGATGTCATCATGAAGCAGGTGTGGTGCTGGGTTTTGCCGTCCTTAGAAGGACGCACCTACTCAGAATGACTCAGTTTAAAAGACTTAAAAAAGTCCTACCTTGTTGGTCCTCTTGGAGATTCCGCCGATGCACTAAAAGTCGTGGTACGTCGTCGTCCGTCGAGTGGTAGAATCGTCGTGCAGTAGCAGCACTGTGTCCGTGAGGTGACCAGCAGCAGTGTGACCGTCTGTAATTTGCAAATGTTACAGTATGCATTAGGGCTATTTATATATAATAGGGACCAATCAGATTCCTTTACAAGTGGATAAACATATAACGCAAAGCCAATCAGGTAAATTACAGCCAAGAATACAGAATAAATCTGAAACAAAATAAGCCAATCAATTGCGAGCAGGACACAAGTACACCAAAGAATAAATAAAAAGAGGGTGAAGTAGCCAATAAACGAGCGCGGGGGGGGGGGTTGCAAAGGTTATCTCTACATAAGTTCAGAGAGAATGACCAATCCGGTAAAAGCCAAAAAGAAGGTCGAAACAAAGTTCCTCAAGCCAGGGTCCACTCAGAGAACCCAAAAGCTGTTAGTGCACGTACCTAAGCAAGTTATCCCAGCCATTAAGGTCCATAGGGCCCTTGTCACCATTAAGGAGTTTGCTTCCCTGCTTTTTGTATATCTCTAAAGTTTCAAGGAAATTGAGCTTCCTCCAGTCGCAGGTACGGTGGAGAACTTCGAAGTTGTCAGGTTTAGCGTCATGTCCAGTCTGTAGAATATGCTGCGCGAAGGCAGAAGCTTCCGGATTGTAGTTGCGGATGTACCTGAAATGATCTTTGATCCTGGTAGTAACCATCCTCCGTGTCTGCCCGATGTAAAAGGAGTCACACGTCCCGCAATTTAATTTGTACACGCCAGAGCTTTGGTCAGGTTGTAATTTATCCTTGGCCGACCCCAGGAGTCTCCTGAGAGTGTGCGAGCTTCTATAGGAGATCCTGTTCCAAACCTTCTGGCGATTTTGTCAAGTCCTTTACTGAATGTTCTGTTATAAGGAAATCGCCCAATACTTTGGTTTATCACTCACTGGTTCCAGGGTGGTTGCTTGAAGTATTGCCTTTTTCCTTGTATGTTTTTTGATGAGGTTTCTAATCATGTCTTCGCTGTATCCATTACTGGCAGCATAACTTCTAATCTTTGATAACTCCTCCTCTCTCTGTTGTGGGGTGATCATCTGTTGAAAGGCTGATATCTTGTGGGCGAAGCAGTGGTTTGAGTGTCTATTGATATATGCTGGTACGAATGTAGGTTTTCTATAGACCCCAAATGTTAATTTGCCATTGCCAGTGTCTCTGCCAATCAAGATGTCAAAGAAGGGTAATTTACCTTCTTTCTCTATTTCTTTAGTAAATTTAATGCTGTTAGACACGTTGTTCAGTTCAGTCATAATTTGTTCAAGATTATACACTACTGTTTATAAAAATCGCAACAACCTGATGGAATGGTCTAATCCATATGCAATTTGCAATATTTGCATGCAATGGGTCAGAGTATAAATGATTAGATTTTCAGAGTAATTGCTTGAAAGAACACCATGCCTCGACGACGACGAAGGGTACCATATCAACAGCTGACAGACTTTGAAAGAGGACGCATAATTGGTCAAACGTGAAGCGGGATGGTCGTATCGTGACATTGCTGCTCGTGTAGGATGTAATGCAACGACAATTATGCGTGCATGGAGGCAGTGGAGCGAAGAGAACAGGGGCACACCGAAGACCAGGCTCAGGAAGACCCAGCACGACGACACCGCGAGATGACAGACACCTCTATCGCATGTGTGTAGCAGATCGTACAGCCACTTCCACAGTGTTAGCACAACAGTGGGGTGCTACAGTAGGCAGGACAATGTCTGCTAGCACTGTACGACGCCGTTTGATTTCCAGAGGATTGATGGCACGAGTACCATTGTTGCGGATTCCTTTAACTCAAAACCACCGGCGCCTCAGGTTGCAATGGGCCCATCAACACCAACAGTGGCAAGCTGAATGGCAACAAGTTGTGTTTTCGGATGAGTCAAGGTTTAACTTGCAGCACCATGACGGCAGGATACGAGTCAGAAGACATCGTGGCGAGCGCGACCTTCCAGAATGCAACCTGCAGCGTCATTCAGGACAAACGCCAGGGGTGATGGTGTGGGGTGCAACCAGTTACCATGGCCGTTCCCGTCTGACCAGAATCCATGGCAATCTGAACAGTGACCGGTACATCAGGGAAGTTGTGCAACCCGAGGTCATCCCCTTCCTGCAGAACTTTCCAGGCGCTGTATTCCAACAGGACAATGCCCGACCGCATGTGGCCAGAAATGTCCTCGCCTTTTTCCAAGCACATCAGATGCCCTTGTTCCCCTGGCCTGCTCGTTCACCAGACATGTCCCCAATCGAACATGTGTGGGACAGGGTTGCTCATCGATTGGCTCGTCAGACTCCTGCAGCAGCAACTGTGGATGAACTGTATACCCGTGTAGACAGAGCATGGCAGGACATTCCCCAGGCCCTTATTCAGAGCTTGTTTGACTCAATGCCACGACGTTTAGAGGCTGTAATTGCATCCCACGGTGGATTCACCCGATACTAATGTGACAATAAAACGCATTGTATTGACCTGAAAATCTAATGGTTTCTTTTCTGACCCATGATATGCAAATGCTCCAAATTTAATGCAGATTGGGCTATTCCATCAGGGTGTTGCGATTTTTATAAACAGTAGTGTATTTTCATGTATCAAAGACAGCGAAAACACCGTCCACATACCTGCACCAAATATCAGGGAAATATGGAAAAGTTTCGCGGGCCTGATTCTCAAAATACCTGAGGAATAAGTTGGCAAGGAAGGGACTAATGCAGCATCCCATGGGGTACCATCTGTCATTTTATAAAATTTTCCATTAAACTGCAGAAGATTATTCTCGCAACAAAACCTAGTGGCGAGCATAATATCCTTGGACTCACCAAGTGAAATACAGTTGTCATCGAGTATCGATTGGAGCACTTCCATGGTCTCTTTAATTTTGATTGCTCCTACCAGTTTGATTGCTCAATTTCTTATGACGAAATTTCGCGGCCTTAAGCTTCCAGGTACTGATATTTCAGTTAAAAATAGCACTGAGCTTGTCGAGAAATTTGCCAATGTAGTTCTTAAAGAAGGATGCATTCTGGTTTCCTTTGACGTATGCGCTCTTTCCCAGTGTTATATGTTTATCCACTTGTAAAGGAACCTGATTGGTCCCTATTATATATAAATAGCCCTAAGGCACACTGTAACATTCAGTCTTGTTGAAAAATGGACGCGTAGCGTCCGAAATACGTATCCAGGCGTAATAAATATTTTGTTGTGGAAAAGCGGTTTTGGCTCATTGTGTTACCATTAACAGATATTATTATCATCATAATTAGTTGAAAATGTGTTCTTTATTGCTCTTACTTGTTAAAAATATTTTTTTCATTATAACAGCATATTATAACAGAAAAATATATTAAAAAGTGGACGATAACACAGTTACAAAACATTAAAAAAAAAACAAAGCCTAACACGGGTGGATTCGAACTCGAGATCTTACGGTTCGTAGGCCACGACGTTACCTGTTCGGCTGCCGCTGTTGTGATGATTGTCAAGGTACAGTTTACACTAGTTATATAACACAGACTTTAAAAGGGATTTTCTCGAAAATAAGGCCAAGTTGGAGGCTGCGGACTTGGTTTTACGAAAAGGACATATCCGACTACCATCCTACCACCCCTCCGTGGGCACTACCTTGACGTGGTGGAGGGGCTTGAGTGCCTCGGTGACGCTAAGGGCTATGCTGGATCGGGTCACCCATGCCAGACAGGCCTTAGCAGAGAGGCCAGACTAAAAGTGTCCGGTCGGTTGTGGACCCTCCCAAAGAGACCGGTGCTCGCAATGGAGGCATGTTTTTGACATGGCCTCCATTGCGACCAGTACGTCCACCTGCGTGTTTGCCGTGCGCAGCGACCCTACTTCTGGGGAAAGGGGGATCCTGGTGGTTGAGTGAAGGCTTTCCGGAACAACACACCACTTTGGCCTCTGCTTCTCGGAAGGATGGGTGGTCTGGATGAGCCCGTCCAGATCAATCGGCTGGTCGTCGCTCTTTGGAGCTTCGGCCATAGGGTTAGGCGCTGCCTATATCCTCCTTGTATCCCTGGTGCCAATGTGCATCCCCTTGTTGGGCTCGGTGGTGGGTGGGGAGCGAGGGAGATGAATATTTATCCTACTTAATATGGGTAAACAAAATAAGCAAGTTAACCAAAAACAAAAGAACGATCGTGAAGAGAGATCGAGTCGAAGACCGCCAAAGAATCCGAAGTTTTTGGAGATGAAATTGGCAAGTGGGGAGTCGTTTAAGACCATCTCCCCATTTCTAATTTCAAAAGAACTCAAACGCCTCGTTGGGGACACAAAACATGTAAAAAGACTGTTTAATGGCCATTTATTAATCGAGGTTGTTAAGGATAAACAAGCTACCACCCTTTTATCCTTAAAAAAGTTTGCTGGGAAAGCCATTTCGGTTTCTCCCCACGCAACCTTAAATTACAAGAAAGGTGTTTTCACGTGCCAGGACCTGGAAGGAATGGGGGATGAGGAAATCATTGCCGAATTGGATGATCAATCTGTTGTTGACATTCGCCGGATCGCTCCAAGGAGGAATGGTGTTCCTCATCCTACGCATTCCTTCATTGTTACCTTTGAGGGATCAGTTTTGCCTGATACCATCTATATCGGCTATATCCACTGTCACGTGAGACCCTTTATCCCCAACCCGTTGCGATGCTTCCAATGTCAGAAGTACGGCCACACGAGAACAAACTGTCATTTTAATGCAGTTTGTTGCAAGTGCGGCCTGCCCGGACATGAGATGGAAGACTGTTCTAACGAGTTCCGGTGTTGTAATTGTAAGGGAGCCCATTCTGCCCTTTCAAGAGACTGTCCTATTTGGCGGAAGGAAAAGAAAATCCAAGAGGTTCGCGTCCTTGGGGGTTTGTCTTTTCCAGAAGCACGTAGGCAGGTCGAACGGAATGAAGTCCGAAATTACGCTTCTGCAATTAAGAGTCGTCCTTCTGTTATGACAGTTGGTACTATGACAGATATACGTATTGCAGATTTTTCCTGTGGAACTTCCACCCCCACAGAACCATCTGCTAGCGTTAGTCGGACTTCGAATCCCATCATACAACCAGGAACTCCTCCAAAAACTTCGGAGAGAGAAGATGGGAAGAAACGCTCGTCAGAGGCGTCACCTTCCTCTGACCCCTCCAAAAAACGTGTAGTAGAGACTACACCAAATTCTCCAGTTTTGGGGGGAGGGCCAGACTTCCCTTTAAACGTACAGATATCTCCTATTGAGGAGATGGAGTTATCTCGGGAGTTTAATCCTACATCTTAAAACCTTCATCATGGCACTATTACAGTGGAACCTGAATGGATTTTTTTGTCGATTAGAAGACCTAAAACTCTTAGTCAATAAGTTCTCCTTCTCCTTATTGGCTTTGCAAGAAACGTTCCTCTTGCCATCTCAGTCTCCTACCCTAAAAGGATTTAATTTTATTAGGAAGGATTATACTGCGGGAAATAAAGCCTGTGGTGGTGTTGCCATCTTAGTTCAAAGATCTTTGCCTTTTACTACCATTAATTTAAAATCTAACCTTCAGGCGGTAGCAGTTAGAGTCTTATTCAAAGATCTCTCACCTCTAACTGTTTGTTCACTGTATCTACCTCCAGAACAATATACGGACGAAATATCTTTGTCATCTCTGCTGCGTGAACTGCCAAGCCCCTTTCTTATTCTGGGGGATTTTAACGGACATAATCCCATTTGGGGGTCTATAAAGCTCTCTGAAAGAGGATATATGATAGAGAAAGTTTTGAATGCTTTTAA
Source organism: Rhysida immarginata (assembly GCA_023313115.1). Taxonomy (NCBI): domain Eukaryota; kingdom Metazoa; phylum Arthropoda; class Chilopoda; order Scolopendromorpha; family Scolopendridae; genus Rhysida; species Rhysida immarginata. The sequence goes on from JAHWFO010060564.1 coordinate 13,973, forward strand.
CGTCAATTTGTTAAACAATGGCTCTCCAACATTCCTCCACTCAGCCAATGGCTCTCTGTCATGCATAGATCTATCTATATCCTCTTCATCTTTCACACCTAACTTAGCCTGGAGCGTGTTTTCAGATTTACATGGCAGTGATCATTTCCCGATTAGTATTTCTCTGAGTTCTTCTTCTTTTTCCAACTCTTTACCACGTTGGAAATTGGATAAAGCAGACTGGCAGGTCTTCCAATCCCATCTACAGTTTGAGAATGAAACACCCTTTCCATCTGTAGATGAGGCTGTAGAGGATTTTACTTCCCGCATCCTTCATGCGGCAGAAGAATCCATTCCTAAGTGTAAACCCTCGTCCACGAAAATCCCAGTGCCATGGTGGAATGAAGAATGTGCCCTAGCGGTTCGAGAACGTAAGCGAGCTCTCCGCATTTTTTCGGCACAACCCACTCTTGAGAATCTTATTACTTATAAGAAAAAAAGGGCCAATTGTAAACTAATCATTTCCAATAATATGAAACTCTGTTGGAGAGATTATATCTCGTCCATTAATAAAAACACTCCCCTTCAAACTGTATGGAATATGATTAGAAAAATAAATAGGAAAAGACTCCCGGATAACCTCCCTTCACTCATTGAAAATGGTCGTACATACTTTGACCCGAAAGAGGTAGCTAATATCTTCGGAAGGGCATTTGCTGAGGTTTCACAAATAAAACATTACTCGGCCTACTTCCAAAGACAAAAACGTATCGAAGAATCGCATGCTATAAATTTTAAATCTGGAAACCTCGAAAAATATAATTTCCCGTTTTGTTTACGGGAACTGCATTATGCTCTTCGTTGCTCCAGAGATTCTGCGCCAGGCCCGGATGGAATCTTATACGCTTTCTTGAAACATCTCACGAGGGAAGCTTATGCTCACCTTCTCTCGTTATACAACTACATTTGGTCATTAGGAGAGATTCCAACTGCGTGGAGAGAAGCAATTGTTATTGCTATCCCAAAACCAAATAAAGACCACTCTTGCCCTTCAAACTATCGACCAATTGCGTTAACCAGCTGTCTGTGCAAAGTCTTGGAAAGGATGGTCTCCGTCCGATTTATGTGGTACCTAGAAAAAAACCACCTGTTGTCTACGTTTCAGTGCGGTTTCCGCAAATCCCGCTCAACTGTTGATCACCTTGTACGGTTGGAGCATGAGATTCATTTTGCACAGAGACATAGACAACATGTCGTAGGGGTTTTCTTCGATCTGGAAAAAGCCTACGATACAACTTGGAGGCATGGGATAGCAATACTTTTGCGTAAGTACGGCCTTACAGGACATCTTCCCTCTTTCCTGTGTAATTTCATGGCGAATAGAACCTTCCGAGTTCGCGTTGGGTCAACACTCTCAGACCCTTTTACGCAGGATAACGGAGTCCCACAGGGAAGTGTGCTGAGTCCCTTCCTTTTCCTCATTGCTATTAATGAGGCTTGTTCACAACTTCCATCTACTGTGAACTACTCCCTGTACGTCGATGATATCGCCATTTACTGTCGAGGGTCCTCAATGTTTTCCGTTGAGCGTCAACTGCAAATGGCCATCAACAAGCTTGTTACCTGGAGCAACGGAGTAGGCTTCAAATTTTCACCCCAAAAAACAAGGGCCGTCCACTTTTGCTTTTTAAGAGGCCTCCATCCAGATCCGGATCTAACTCTTTATGGATCCCTGATCTCAGTGGTAGACTCCCACAAATTCTTGGGTCTGACTTTTGATAGGAAACTATCATGGCTCCCACATCTTCGTATTTTAAAAGCGAGATGCTTACAAGCCATGAATGTTTTGCGCTCTATTTCCGCTACCAAATGGGGCGCTGATAGGAAGATGCTCTTATTTTTATACGGCTCCCTAGTTAGATCTAAACTAGACTATGGAAGCATTGTATATGCCACTGCTTCAAAGAGCACCTTGAAGCTGTTAGATCCCATTCATAATCTAGGCATAAGAATTGCCACAGGGGCTTTCCGTACAAGTCCGGTAGAGAGCCTTTATGTGGAGGCTTCTGAGCCCCCATTATGGTTTAGAAGAGCCAAACTCCTCCTTAAATATGCTCTTCGTATATATGGTGAAAGTCTGCACCCAGCTTTTGCCTGTTTATATGATAAATCTAGTATTCCTCCCCCTCCTACCTTTAGAAGCATAAACAATATACTCAAAAATCTTTTGGAGAGCCTGAACCTTTCATTTCCGGTCATGCATAGCCGAGAGGTCAGAGATGTTCCCCAGTGGATTCTCCCCCAACCAGATATAAATTACCACTTGTTTGCTGGGAAAAAATCTAATTTTATGGAAGCTGAAATTAAGGCACTTTTTAGGAATTTTTTAGAATCCCTCCCTGATGGTTTCCACATATACACAGATGGATCCAAATCAGAGGACGGAGTTGGCTGTGTGTTCCTTATTGATAATTTGGTATCTTCCTATCATGTGCCAAACGAATTTTCCATTTTCTCTGCGGAATTGTTAGCCATAGCCAGAGCGTTAGAGTTCTCTTTTAATTATCCAAATTCCAACGTTTGGATTTTCTCAGATTCCCTGAGCGCCTTGCAATCCTTGGAGTCATTCAATACAGACAACCCTTTTGTTATAAGAATCCAGGAATATCTTTATTACCTGGATATCCAAGGTACCAAAATTTATTTTGTTTGGATCCCTAGCCATATGGGTATCCAGCAAAATGAACGGGTCGACAAGGCGGCAAAAGACGCTATTACAGACTTACCTATCTCGGACCTACTCTCAATCCCCGAACATTTGTTCCCGGTCATCTACAAGAGACTCTTATCTTCTTGGCAGGAATCTTGGCCTCTTAACCCAGCGAATAAATTGTATGAAATAAAGCGTGCCATCACACCGTGGTCCATACCTTGTCTAACAAACAGGCGAGAAGATGTTGTTCTTACTCGGCTTAGGATTGGTCACAGTCGTCTTACTCACGGCTATTTATTAAGAAAGGACCCAGCTCCATTGTGCTCCTGTGGAGCAAGGCTGACTATTAAACATATTCTTATACAGTGCCCTTTACACACTAATTTACGACACTCATTAGGGCTGAATTATTCACTAGATTTTTTATTGGGGAACAACCCTATGATTTTTAAAAAAGTTTTTCTATTTTTAAAAATTATTCATGTTTTTAAATTCATTTAGTCATCCTTTTATTGTTTTTGCATTGTATATATCTGACCATTAAGCGAATGTTTTACTTTACTTTATTTTATTTAGTGCCCTTTACACACTAATGATTTACACTGCCCTATATTGATATGTCATATTATGGGAGAACCATGGGAAAAAGTTTGTTTTTAAATTTTTTAGTGATTTTAAAATCCTCATAGTCATATTTTTTATTGTTTTTTAATCTTTATCATTCACGTTTTTATGAATGTTTTTCATCTAATTTCTTTTTTTTTTATGGGGTTCATAAACTGGTTTTTAAACTTTCTGTCGGGCGCAAAATGGCCATAGCAGCCGACGCCCTAAAATTCCAACCAACCATCCTACCAAATGGCATCAAAAAACTCGATTGTTCGTTGGGGCCCTCTCCTTGTTAGTGATCAGTTATTTTTCTAATTTCTTCTTCTGAGGTGCTCTTTTACTTCCTAGAAAATATGTTAACACCAGAAAAAGTGACAGTGACTTACAATTCTTAATTTATTTTTTGAATTATTTTTATTTGAGTTATGCAAGGATTAGGTAACCCTTAATAGGAATGAAGTTTTTCTCTTCAGTTCCACAATAATTCCAAAAACTCTAGGCAACCAAGATCAACGAAATGTTAAAAAAATGAAGGAAACACTTGCTATTCGACAAGGTAAATAACTTAACTTCATCTCACTGTTTTCAGTCCACCTCTTGTTGGGAACATTCAGCACTTTATCTGCGCTTCTGTCAAGTTTATTAACATTGAAAAATAATTGTAAAAGAAAATTTTGCTGTTCTTCATGGGAAACGATTAATGTAACTATTTTACTCGAATTCTTTAAGATTTCATGTAAACATGGAAAAAGTGTTATAATTTATAATATGTGAAACACTATAACCACCAAGTTTGAATAACTCTTGGCGCCCTGGGAACATAAAAATCAAAACGTTGCATTGACTATTGACTTCTCTGCAGCATTTTTACTTTTTTAATAATTTTCCTTTCAGTACTCGGCTTTAAGAGAATGTTTTATTTGAATTATTCGAATGATACATATAGCCCTCTTGCGATATGATACATATAGCCCTCTTGCGATATGCCCTTTTAAGAAGTGAAGTCAAAATAACAATCTTTCGTGGGTGAGGATGGGAAATTGTTTTGTTTTTTTGTTTGTTTTTTTTTTCATTTTCTTGTCAACCATTCATCCGATTTGGTTATAGTTATCTTTTTTTAATGTTCAGACTTTCATGCTATGTAACAAATCCCATTTGTTTAAATAATGACATAATTTGCATATTCAGGATGTGTCTGATTTGGCCGTCATATAGGTCACCCACCATTAGGAGGACCAGACTTTCCCTTCCATCGGGCATATCGTGTTTGTAAACTCTGTATTTGACTTAACGCTGGAAGAAGGTGTGTGACAGTCGAGATACGCATCCGTGATAATGAATTATCGATGTGGAAGTGGAATCCCTATTTTTTTGAAGTTACCCACAGTTATTTTGTAGGTACCCAGATCATTTTGTCGCCTTCTTGTTAATCGAGTTGTCGAGGTCTACAGACATTAATTACAGTTATTTCATTAATTTCCTCTGCTGATACAGTGCGTCCAAAAATAAGTACTCATGGAGTCTTTTTTTCTGTATTTTTTATATTTAAGAAAATATTTTTTTGAATTAAAAGAATAAATGTTTATTTAATCATTAAAAAATATTTTTCATTAAAAAAGCCAATAATTTAAGAATAAGTAATAATTAAGCAATTAAAATAAGAATTATATAATAATGTATGTCCAAATATTTTATTTTAAAAGATAGCGCCTTTTGCAATCTTTAAGACATTAGGACTTTTATATCTACGAACTCGACGAATCGTGAACAGTCCACGTGAGCAATATCCGGCAACCACCATGAAGTCCTTTGAAAACTTTTCCTTGCACCTTTGGACAAAATCGGACCTGGCCTTGCCCCTCTTTCGCGATAGTAAATTGCCCTGGGTTTGTTGGTGTCATCGAGGTACACCCAAGCTTCATCCAAGGAGACAACCCACTTCCATCGGTCACCTGCAGGATGGTTTTCATACAGTTTTCTGGCGTTGTTGAATCGTTCCTGCACGTGCCTGGGTGACCGCGCGCTTTATGACGTCGCTTTATAATAATTGTCATGAATTATTCTGGAGACTGTTGCCTGTGAAATAACTTTCCTTTGGCTAGACTTCGCTGTGTGGGGGGATTTTCTTTCAGCACTTCAGACCGGATTTCTCGCACCACCTGAGCTGGGCGTGTTGGCTGGGGCTTGTTTCTGGTCTGCTTCTCTGCTTGTCCACGTTCATTAGTAGATGGTCGCAATTTGTTCTTTTTGATTATTCGACCCACAGTAGCTTTGGATCCCACAATACCATTTCGTTTGCATAATTCCACAATGCACGAAAGACTGAAGTTAGCGTCGGAACGGCCAAACATATACCCTTCCCAAAAAGCTGTGATTTTGGAAGCCATGTTTCAGCATGAAATGTCCCAAATAACAGCAACAAGTATATACAAAGCTAATCCCCATGAATAGTGGACGAGTCATGCAAATCACATTCCGTCAAGGTCATACGCGGCGTTTAAAGTCGTCTCATTTTATCTGAATCAACCCTCCGTATCTTCTCTCTCTATATACATGTATAACTAGCAGAGGTACGCGGCGTTACTCGGGATAATTACACTTGTAGGTAAAGAGAACAATCTCAAAAAATTAAATTATAACTCCCAATTGGGTTATATAATAACTCAATCAATAACAACTCAGAGCAAAAGGACTAGCCAGTACGAAAAACAGGAAGTCTAGGTGATATCCAGGGACTTATCTAAACTCTTCTTGACTTGCCTCACCACTGCGGAGCATCACCAGATACTTTAGACTCAAGTTTTTCTTGCCCTTGACGTAGAAGCCCTTATACCCTCTTGCTCTATTCGAAACTCCTGTTCAGATGTTTCAAATGCCCGTATAGCTTTTTCTGTTTTAGTTGCAGAGTTTCTCTGACCAATACTCGATCTTTCTCTCTATATATAAAGAAGGATGTTTGTTTGTGGGTGGGTTTGTGGTGTTGTTTCTTATAAAAATCCACAATTTTAATCCGATCTTGATGAAATTTGGCACACTTGACCTTCAAAGCATGAGGAAGGTCACTATCTACCTCAGATTTCGAAAAAATAACAATTATCGATAATAAATCGATATTCATGATGAGGGCAAGGCATATTATTAATGAGAAATATCTCTTTACCAAATATGCAAAACGAAGTTTGTGCAACAATAGTTATCAGCAATGGTATCAAAACCCAATGCACCAACACTATGCAAGATTCAACAATATATATCTCATGACCAACAATGCAAGGCAAAGTTTGTGCAATATAGATAAGTTTCAGTTGGTAACAATGCACAGAATTACTATGATTCAGGCTTACCTTAATAGAATTAAGAGTTCGTAGTACTTAAAAAATTCTTGAAAATCTTTAAAAATGATCAGTAACTGGAGATAATGGAGAGTTAGCATACTATTGATAAAGAGTGGAAAGACGACAGAGGAAGCACTCCTTTGTCTTCGGGCCGGCCAGGTGGCCGAGAGGGCTAGGGCGTAGGCTTTCTAGTTCTCGAGTCCGCCTGGCTGCGGGTTCGAATCCCGCCGTGGGCATGGATGTTTGTGTTTGTCCCGGGCTGCGTACTGTTATAACTTGTGTAAAAGGCGCAAAATGACCTTTGTAGTCGACGCCAAAATTTCTAG
>JAHWFO010060566.1:2375-15890 GCA_023313115.1 Rhysida immarginata
GATAATAACTTCTCCCAAACATCGAAACTTCTAATTAGGCCTACTTCAAAACTGCCTCGAACCAAAGCCTACAAGAAAGCTTATGTAGTGAAAATATTAAACTAAATAAAGATTACTTGTCTTTTTATTAAGAAAACAAGCTTACCGGGCCCTGCCCAGCCGGGGTCGTAACCAAGCCGCAAGGATTAATTATGATGTTAGGCATCAATGACGTCCTTAAATACAATGTTTTTGATAAAAGTTCCTTTGTTGTCTTCCAGTTGAGGATCAGAGATCACAACTTTTACATGCTGTTTGGAGGTACATCGTGAGAGAGCTACATACATGTGGCCATGAGTACATACTTCATGGCGCAGATAGATTCCCAAACGCTGGACCGATTGCCCTTGTGCTTTATTGATTGTCATGGCAAATGCAACTTAGACTGGGAACTGTCGACGTTTCAGCATGAAAGGCATGCGCTCGTCTTCACTGATGAGTGTGATACGGGGAATGAATACGCGTTCTCCCTTTCGTGCTCCAGTGAGAATCTTAGCGTCAATACAACTTCTAGTTAGCCGACATACTTTTAGGCGAGTTCCAGGTCCATCCAAGAAGAAGCATTGCACAGACCTATTATTATCTTCTACAGCTTTGGCAATTTCTTGAAACATTGCAAGTTGGTCATCATTCATGAGAGGTCTCTTCTCTACAATATGTTGGAGCTCCTCACGGTCATACGACTCTTCATGCATCAATAATCTGTTGACCCCTTGTTCCACATTGATGTCCATGAACTCATTCAACTGTGGGAGTGATTCTGAGGCCTCTGTCATGCAGCGATGCCATTCTGTGTCATCTTCAACATAACCCAGCACTCTAGCTGCTTCCTTGTAAGATTCATAGAACACTCCATTTACTGTACGGATGTTACGAAAACTCTGAGGACCCTTGACGTAGCAGAGAAGCAGGCGCAAGTGATAACGCTCAGCATCCATTGGCGAGCATGACACCATACAACCAATGGTCTTGTCACCTCCTCTTTGGCGACGACACCACTTCTTGCCCTTCCACACAAAGTGCAGAGGAACCTCATGATATAATAAGGAAGCCGCCAATTCAAGTCTTCTGTTTGCTCTTCACAAAACGTAATCTTCCTGCTTCAATCTTAGCATATTGGTCTACCACGTACTGCTGCAGCAATCGTCCACCATGCAGGATAAGTAAGTTATCGTCCCTGGGATAAAAACAATATGCATAGAACTCCCGTGCAGTGACGTTGGAGGTGCCAAAGCGTGTACGACCATCGGAATAAGGCAGTCTTGTTTTCTCGTTGCAGATTTCTTTCTTCGTTGATTGCTGGCAAAATGTCTTCCAGTTCCTGGTTCTGGTGTCCTGCATGTTGCGTGCCTTCCCCATTGTAGCACCTTTGATCTTCAGTCTTGCATCTTCTTTTCTTTGGAGGCATTTCCAAAAATTCTTAATTCTTAAATTCAAAAAATGATAAAATTGCAAATGTAATGCAAATTTAATTTAATATGCTGTTTTCGAAATTCATTTTGCTACAGAAATAAAATCTGATAAACTCTTAAAATGATGTCTAATAGAAACACATGGCCACAATGAACACGTGGTAGAAATAAACGCTTTTAATTTAAATATATAAATTCTAATAAAAAAATTTAAAACACTTACAATTTCCAATCTCCCTCCACACAGCAAATACAAAAAAGCACAGCACATCAAATACACCTGATATGACTAAAGAATTTTATGCAATGATGTCAACAACAATAAAGACTGGATCGAGCCTTCTATGAGCGCGATAAAACAGGCACATGTCTAAAGAATTGCCTGAAAAGTCCACACTTATCATCGTGCACCTATGTCTGGTAGCGATTCAGTAAGGTATAAGAAAATAATTATGAACATTAAAAAAAGCTGAAAATTATAGGGACTTTTTTTATTTATTTATTAAAATAAATATCTTAAATGTTTATTTAATCTTAGCCTACAAGAAATGAGATTTAGTCTTACTTCTTGTGGGCTAAGATTTAATGCAATGACATCAGCAACAATAAAGACTTCATTATTCTTTATTGTTGTTGGCATCATTAGTCTGAACGTGCGTCCACAGTATTCATCGAGAACTATGCCCAACAAACGAAAAAATACTGATTCTTAAAATCCAAGATGGAAACAATGATGATTACATTGCTATCTGGACCAATGAATACCTTCATTGGCACACACACACGGCGGATACTAACTTTATTATATATGATGATGATTGATGTACTGTTGTGTTTTTTTGTCGATGTGCAAGTGAGAAAACTTTCCATATCAATGTAGGGCTATAAACTTCCAAACTGCCTCGATGAAGTTGAGGCAGTTGCTTTTGTCGAAGTTGCTTTCTGTTGCTTGATTATGGGGCAAATGTTCCAAAATTAAATTGAATTTTGGTGTAAAAATGCATGTAACTGAACTTTTAATTTCCCCCATTAAAATCATTTGGGATACAAACAGGCACGATATGCTGATTCATTCCATAAAAACATGTAAAAAAAGAACTCTTCAGCCAATGGACATTGCCACCCAATATACCACTTTGTGTTGATTGGTTAGTTTTGATTGACAATAGCACTGCAAGCACTATATAAACTCTGCCATGACTTTATCACGGGTTCGAGCTACTCATAGATGGTATAGATTGGAGAAGGAATATAATTGAAGGCACACTCTCTTAAGGTCAGCGGTTTTTTTATATCCTATTCTTTAAGGCTGTTTTTTTCTACAGATCTTATTCTGGAAAAGCCCTTTTCAGGGCTAGCAGTCTGACTATTCTTTACTGACTATTATTTTAAATTTTATCATAATGCCAGACTCAGGCAAAGCGTTAAGTGGCATTGCAAGCCAAAAAACAAGTGACGGTAAATATACATATGGCGAGATATATAAAGATGCCTGTAAAGATTACAGATTCGAAGCTTTTGATGCTATAATTAAGGATAAGCTAGAGGTTTTGCGCCAAGAAATGTGCACTAAGTATGATATTTTACAAGGAAAAGTCGAGTCACTAAAAGGGAACATAACTGAAATCCACGATAAAATTGCTAATATGAATGCTGAAATATCTGCAGCACGTAATGAAGCCAACAAGAACTTTAATAAGTTGGAGCAGTTCCTCAAAGATCAATTCTCTGCTCTGTCAATGAAAGGTAATCAGCCTACTGGTGTAACTTCTGACTATCTAAGAGACTCTTGTGAAACAGAGAGTGTGAATCCTCAGCCTATGGAAATTATCCCCTCCGGCTCAGGGAGTAATGATAACGATGGCAAAGACCCGATTAGTACAAATCGCAAACGGCTATACAATGATACGGATAAATGGATACCTGCAAAATCTAAAAAGGCTAAAAAAGGGTTGAAAATTGACAACATTAAGGATGTTGTTGATTTAAATGATACAATCGCTGTTGCTTTTCGAGAAAGCAAGTCCGAACAGCGAAAAAATGTTGAAAAGCCAAATACCAAGAGCAGCTCCTATATTCCGCCAATCATAATACGTACTCACGGTCAGCCAATCAAGCAAATCCTGGGCGAGATTCAAAAGCATGTGGCGATTAACCTAATTACTGTACACACAGGCAGAGCAGAGACGATCAAAATAAGGTGTCATGATGAGGAAACTCATAGTAAATTGGTGTCTGGCATTAAGGCTGATAACGTGCTAAAGATTCAGCATCATCAACTGAAATCGGAAAAAGTCCTCAAATACGTTATACGAAATGTAGACGTGACCTATGACCTTAACGATTTTAATGAAGACCTGAAAAAGGCCAACTACTTCCCTGAGAAAGTGATTAGGCTTAAAAAAGCCAAAGGATCAATTGATATGCCCATGATTCTGGTTCTGTTATCAAACACTGAACACAATAAGACACTTAAAAATGTGACCCGCATAGGGCCTTTAGCTGTCAGTGTTGAAATGTTTCGAGGTAATAAGAAACCTTTACAATGCTATAATTGTTTGCGATTTGGCCATGTATCTATGGGTTGCACGGAATCCCCCCGTTGTAACAAATGCGCTAAAGATCATCAGTCAAAAGACTGCCCAAATGTAAAAGGACAAGATCCCCCAAAATGTATTCGATGTAATGGACAACACACCTCCAGTTACACAAAATGTCCTAAATATCCGCAAGTCAGGAGAGTGCAAAGTGCTAAAGTGTCCCCGGAGATTTCCTATGCCTCAATGGTCTCCAAACAAGATAAGAGCATTAACGTGAATGATTTTCAAGAAATGTATAAACAAATTGGCAGTGTATGCAATTTGTTAAACGAACTGGGCAAGAAAATGCCACTGATGAGTGGAATACTTACGAATAAACACTGACAGTATGGCTGATCGATGTTATTCTATTACAAATCGAGGTAAACTTCGTTGCGTAATATGGAACGCCAGGGGGGTCCCCCGGAGGCGTATTGAGTTTTACAACTTCCTAACCCAATGGGATATAGACATAGCATTTCTATGTGAGACACACTTAAGGCCAGACCGCGACTTCAGGCTACCTGGTTACTGTGTCTATCGTAAAGACAGAATTCTTCCCACTACAGTAAAGTCCCCGTCAGGTGGGTCAGCAATTATTATTAAGAAAGGCATTCATCATCGGGAGGAACCAACCCGAGACTATATGGGAATGGAAGCTGCCTCTGCTATCATTACTGATGCCACACTGGGAGAAGTGAAACTAGTGGCTCTATATAATGCGCCCAAGCATAAATTCGATGCCAATGAGCTTGACGAGCTGTTTTCCGGGAATATTCCCGTTATTATGGCGGGAGACCTGAACGCTAAGCACTCGCACTGGAATTCAAGATGCCATAACCAAAACGGTGTCCTTTTGTATGGCTACGTGCAAAAGCAATCTTATATTATTGCAGTAGGCCCTGTGGATGATACATATTATTGTGATCATTCTCCTTCAAGCGATGTACTTGATATTGTGTTGTTGAAGGGCTTGTACAAATCATTCAGTATCTATACTGTCAATGATCTATCCTCAGACCATAAACCAGTTGCACTAAATTTTGATAACGTAAACATTGACCTCAAAGAAGAACTGAGGCTCAAACAAGACTGGAAATTTTTTAGAGAAATTCTTAAAAAAGATGACGACCCACTAAATAACGTACATAGTACGAGCGACATAGATACCAATGTGAAAAGGCTTACTGAACGTATAAATGCAGCTATTGACTCTAGTGCTTCGCCCTTAGAGTCAAAGCGAGCTGATCACCTTGATCTCACCCCAGAAATCAAACAATTAATTGAGCAAAGGAATAAGGTTAGAAGGCAGTGGTACCGAACTCGTGATTCATGGCTTAAGACCAAGTATAATAGGCTCACAAGAAGAGTTCACGAGGAGGTAAAAGCACTTCGTAATGCCAGATGGAATGATAAAGTTAAGAGTCTGTCGACCCACGATAACTCTATGTGGTGCATGGTTCGAGCCTTGCAAAACAAGAAAGCCATAAATATCCCACCTCTGTTAGCCCAAAATGGCAAATTCATCACGAATGATGATGATAAAGCGCAGCTTATTGCAAGCTCACTTTCAGAACAGTTTGTCACGCCTACTGATGGGCGGCAAATAGGACTTGATATGTCCGAGAAAGTAAAATCCTGCATAACTGGCTTCTATAGTATTCACGGCAATGAATTCCCAAAACATAGCATTGATGTAAATGAAGTCCTAAGCATCATTAAAAATTTAAAAACGAGAAAAGCTCCAAGTAAAGACTCGATTAAGAACACTGCTTTGAAAAATTTACCTCCAAATACAATTCAAGATATTGCAAAAGTGATTAACGACTGCTGATAGAACACTTACTTCCCGGATGCTTGGAAGCAATCAGTTGTCTTAAGCATTCCTAAGCCAGGACAAAATCCTGCAAATCCTGTTAGCTACAGGCCCATCAGCTTGTTACCATCAATTTCCAAAATCCTGGAAAAAACAATTCTCAAGAGATTCATTGAGCACTGTGATGCCAACGATCTCATCCGCGATGAACAATTTGGCTTTCGCTCAAACCATTCCTGCCAACTCCAAACATGGAGGCTCGCAGCGGATATCAATGAGCCCCTTAATCTCTCTATGTACTGTGGGGTCGTTTTTCTCGATGTACACAAAGCCTTCGACCAAGTCTGGCACGATGGTCTTATTTTTAAAATGATTATGGATGGATTTCCTCAAGACATAATTACTCTGATACACTCGTTTCTCTCCAACCGGTTCTTTCAGGCCAGAGTTGGAGATAGTCTATCTCCTATGTATGAAGTAAAAGCTGGTGTCCCACAGGGTTCAGTCCTGGGGCCAGTATTATTCAATTATTTTATGCGAGACTTCCCAAGTCCTTCTAAATGTAAGCTCTTTTTTTACGCCGATGACGCTGCTATACTGACCTGTGCTCGTCAACCAGCCGTAGTAGTCTCGCGGCTGCAGAAGGCTCTAAAGGAGTGTGAAAGCTGGTTTAGCAAGTGGAGGCTAAAATTGAATGTAGACAAATGCAAGGCGATGTTTGTCTCCAAGAAGAGAAAGAGATCATTAGATTCTCTAACACTATATGGCAAAAAACTGGACTGGGTTGAAACTTATAAATATCTTGGTGTTGTTATTGACTCTAAACTTACCTGGACTCCCCACGCAACTTATGCGTTGAATAAGGCCAGGAGAGCCAAGTTTAGCTTGATTGCTCTGCTGGGCCGGAATAGTGCTCTAAACATTGATAATAAACTCCTACTCTATAAGGTCATTGTTCGGACTATCTTGACCTATGGTATGCCCGTCTGGGCCACAATATGTAAAACTAGATGGAAAGAACTGCAAACGTTCCAAAACGTTACCCTTAGGACTATTGCGCAAAAAGATCGGAGAATTGTTCGCAATTCCTCCATTTATAATGACTTCAACATGACTCATATTGGCAAATACGTTCAAGGGCTCATGGAATCCATGCTGCCCAATATAGAAAATCATAGCAACGAGCTAGTGTCGGGCATTTTAAAGCATCCTATGCATAGAAAGAGATATCGTGATCCAAGGCATATACTTGATATTAATTTTGAAGACATTGATAATGTCTTATTTCCAGATTACTGGACTTCATAGGTCGTGTTTTATCTAATACTAGTGGTCTGCTTCTAGTCTAGACAGTCGTCAATCAAATTTTCCTCCACCAAGAGGAGGCAATTTTCTTTCATAGTTTGGATGACCCTTGTGGGTACATCAGGCTTCTTTTCTAGCTCAGTGTATTTCCCTTGGAATATGATTATGAAGGGTGAGATTATGGAAGCTATGCTTCAAGTTCCACTTGAATACCGATACACTACACTGTTCGATTGTCGATTATCCATGACTTTCCCAAGTTTACAAAGTGTAATCTTTACTTATTTGCTGACGACGGGTCCATCATGACCTGGGCACGAAACCCAGCACATGTCATCACTCGACTACAAAAAGCTTTACATCAGTGCGAGAGCTGGTTCACAAAGTGGCGATTAAAGCTGAATGTCAAAAAGTGCAAGGTCATGTTTATCACTCGCAAATGCAAAAACCCTCCAAAGCCTCTCTTCTTATTTGGCAAGAAACTTGAGTGGGTAAAAAGCTACAAATATCTTGGTGTCATGATCGACTCCAAACTAAATTGGAACGACCAAGTCCAATACGCGCTCGACAAAGCAAAGAAAGCGAGGTTTAGTTTGATTGCACTTCTGGGGCGAAACAGCGCTCTTGGTGTGGATAACAAACTCTTGATATACAAGGTTGTGATTCGTACTATCTTACTTCATGGAATGCCTGCTTGGGCTTCTATTTGCAAATCTAGGTGGAAGGATCTCCAGACCTTCCAAAATGTTGCTCTCCGGACAATTGCCCAACTTGGCAGAAGAGTTGCCAACAACCATTCTATCTATGAGGATCTGGGGATGACCCACATAGGCACCTTTGTCCAGGCTCTTATGAAGAACATGCTACCCAAGATGGAGAATCATGAAAACACCCTGGTTTCTGGTATCTTGGACCACCCACTCGCTGTTAAGGGTCCCCTCAGGTTTTGAAGACCCCGCCATGTCCTGGATGTCTGCTTTGATGACGTTAACAAGGCCGTCTTCCCCAACTATTGGATCTTCTAGATCCTGCTGATTTTTGGGGACTCTATTCGTCAGTCCACAATCTGACTCGTCCCTTCTCGGGATCATTCTCTGGAGGACTAAAGAGGTTCATCAGGCTTCTCTCCCAGTTCAGTGTACTTCCTCTGGTTTACTTTTTGGGCGAGCGTGCAAAGTGAGCTTGGCTCCTGGACCACTCGCGTCTTTCTTTTTCACTACACTGTTCGATTGTCGATTGTAGTGGTGTGCGATGGTATGAACCATCATCGAAACACAACCGATGGGCACAGGAAACCACCGATGGGTTCAGAATTACCATCGATGGGTTCAGAAATACTATCGATGGTTCTTTTAATTTTTTTATCTCAATAAAATAGCATAAAATCACATGGATAAAGCTTAGACTACAACAGACATTTTATTACTGATAATTTGACAAATGTGAAAGTTGGGTTTAACAAAATTTATGCAAGACATTCAAAGTCTAAAATTTGTTGTGTTACCACTGTATTTCAGACTTTTCATACAAAGTTTACATTTTGCAGTTCCATTTCTTTCATTTTTATCGAAGTATTCCCACACAAGTGATTTCTCTTTCTTAGTAGTCATTTCGTCTATAGATTCGTGGAGATAGCCAGTCACTAATTTATTTTAGTATAATAAAAAACATAATTACGTGCTAATCATCACCTCATAACTGTTACCGAAATGATATAGATTCTCTATTAGAGAAGATAGTCTTAAAAATTTTTTTAGTAAAAATATTTGTAGTACTTACAATTGTGATGTCTTCAAAAATATTTTACGCCTGGTGTGCTGGAGTCCTTATCAATTTGAAACTGTCTGATCGACAATCTACAATGATTGTAGTACAATCTGATACTCTCTGACACTTCTCACCTTATTTATCTGGTATAAAGCACCAAAGGGAGGCCAGCGCCAAATCTCGAAACCGCATTGGTCGTCTCGTCTAGTGATTTGACTTAACCAACCATTTACCATCGAAGTACAATCGAAATTTCCATCGATGGTTTGTAAACCACCATCGCTGGCAATCGGTGTTTTATAAAAATCGTTCGATGGTTGAAAACCATCGAAATTTCGATTGATCGTAGAACAAAACCATCGATGGATCGCACACCACTAGCAATGTGAGTGTAAGTCAGTACAACCTATTCATCCAGTTCATCATTACTTTTAGATACGATCTCCAGCATATTTAATAATAAAAATAAAGATTTTTTTTCTGTATAACTTTGTACATTTTATTTCTCGCGAGGAGTCAAAAATGGGGGTCGCGTTATACAAGAGGATAGGATTTTTGCCGATTTTTTGGGGCCGAAAAAGTGGAGTCGCGTTATATAAGAAGTCGTGTTATAGTAGAATAAATACGGTAGCTTCTCGAAATCATAGTTTTTTAAATATAGGAGTATGTGTTTATAACTGTTTCTTATTAAAAGAAACAACGTATATTTGTTTCGGCAAGTTTACCTTAAGGCAGGTGTACTCATATGGTGTTTTCGCTCATTTTTTATTTGTGAATTTCTGCAGAAAACCATCATCACCAATCCTGATGCCATTCAAATGCTGTGTTACAGCTTGCAAGGGGAACTATGATTCATCAACCGAAAATGTTTCAGTTTTCATATTCCCCAAAGATAAAGTTTTGAAGGAAAAATGGATTAACGCAATTCCATGCGAAAATCCAGGGAATTTCATCCCTTCAGGTACATTTGTGGTATGTGAAAATCATTTCCATCCTGAGGACATTCTACGAGTGGACAAGTTTGCCGCTAATGGTGGAGAAGTTATCAATATTACTAGGAAAAGACCGAAATTTAAAAAAAATGCAGTTCCCTCCGTTTTTTTCAGGATACTCATAATATTAAATCAAGGACTGATCCAGAACAAAGAAGACGTGAAATCCTGATAAGAGAAAACAAGAAAATAGAAGAATTTCTCAAAAAAGACATTATCCGCGATTTCAGCGAATTGAGTTTATCTGTTCACAAGTTTGCAGGAAAGTGGTTAACACTGACTACTGAAGACAAAGTTATAGTTTATCAAATGTCTATTAGTGACATTCCACTTATTTCAACAAGTGTTGTTGTTCATAAAAGCAGAATGAATGTTCAGGTGTTTATCGCATCAAAGCCTATTTTGCCCGTTAGTTTACTCTGGTTATTTGATTCAAAAGAATGTATTCTGAAGCGGTGGTCGCAGCTTGAAAATATTCTTTGAAGGTATTCTGATGTTTCATCATGTGCAAAAGAACTTGATGAAGAAGCGTATTTAAAAAGTGTTCGTTCATGCTTAATGAAAGTTGCATCTTTCATGATTGATTCTGAAGACTCTGATAATAAAGCAACTTTGATTAATTTCGTAATAGAGCAGCTTGAATTAATGTCATTACCAGTTCAACGGAGGAGATATAGCAACAGACTTGTAAAGTTTGCATTTATGTTGTACATTAAATCTTCAACAATATATGAAACATTAAGAGCATCAAATTGCGTTATCTTGCCTCATGTTAGCACTTTAAAAAGGCTTAGTGCTGGTCTTAATATTAAGTCAGGTATAAAGTCTCAAATGGCTTACTTGAAGGTTGTATGTAACTCTTTGGAAGACAAAGATAGAGATGTAATTCTTATTATTGATGAGATTCATGTAAATAATGTGTTATCGTATAAAGGTGGGAAAATATCTGGTCTTGCTGATAATGAGGCTTCTGTAGAATCAGCTACTACTGTACAGTGTTTTATGTTGTCTTCCTTTTTGGGAAAATGTATTGAAATGGTTGCACTGGTACCAGTAAAAAATGCTAATTCGGATTATTTAGCACAAAAGTGGGATGAAGTTGTTGGGTTAATCCAAAAGTGTGGCTTTCGAGTTGTTGCTACTATGACAGACAATAATCGCATAAACAGAAAATGGTTTTCGTCATTACTTGACAAATATCCATTTTCAAGTGAAGAATGTTTTGAAAATTGTGGATTAACATTTCTAAATGAAAAAATAACTGTAATCTCAAATCCACAAAACTGCTGAAAACCAATATTTTTAGCTTTTGACCCTGTTCATTTGCTACGTAGTGTGAGAAATAATTGGTTGAATCAGAGAAATTGCTCCCAGACTTTCATTTATCCTTCATTGAATAATGTGTGCCTTAGCAATTTTGTTGGAACAACTGGTAGCATATCGTCTAACATGGAACATTTTAAAAAATCATGTGGTATTTTGAACAAGAGTTTACTGAATCATGAAACACAAACACAAGAAATTCAAGAGGCATCCATTGCTCATCTTAAAGAGTTATATGAAAAAGAACAAGGAAACGTTATTAAAACTGCCCCTGCTTTAAATTATAAGTCACTTTATCCAACATCACTAGAAAGACAAAACATGAGTTTAGTTTAAAAAATTTTTAATGAAAAAACCATAGCTGCTTTACAAATGCACTTTAAAAAACAACACAAAGGTATACAAATAGCAAAATTCATTCAAGTTTTCCTTAACTGGTGGTTGGTTTGGTTTGTTTTGTTTGGTATTAACGTCCTTTTCAACTGCTATGGTTATTTCAGGACGGCGTTATAGGGGCCGCAAATTTTGCCTCGCAAGGGTTCTTTAACGTGCAGCCGGCAAACGACTACACGGGACCAACGGCTTTACTTCCCTTCCGAAGAAAGTGCGTGATCTCAGGATTTCCCCCTGAAAAATCCTCGTCGTCCTCGGCCGAGATCGAACCCGCGTACTCGGGCATCAGAGGCGACCACGCAACCGCTGAGCCACCGAGGCCGATCTTAACTGGTGGAAGATTCTTAATATTAATCATTCAAGAAAAGGTGTTTGTTTAAATGACTGTCTGATGATTCCCTTTACAGAAATCACTGATATCAGATTTGAGTACCTGGAAGAATTTGCCTGTTGGTTAGAAAATTGGGAAAAAACAAGAGTGGATTACACATCTGGATTACTAACAAGGGAAACAATGTCAGCTCATATAACTACCACATGTACACTAATTTCATTAGTCAAACATCTATTATCGGCGCATAAAACATCATTTGTGCTAACTGTCAAACTTCAAAGTGACCATTTAGAGGGAAGGTTTGGCCAGTATCGGGGAATGTCAGGGAATAACTATCATGTGTCAGTTCAGCAAATCTTAGAATCTGAAAAGAAAATAAGAATTGCTTCTTTACTAGGAATTCATTCAAAAAACCATGGAACTGTTTCCATTAAAAGTTTGTTTGATGAAATAAAAGAATCGCCCATTGTACAAGAAACTGAGATTCCCTTGTCGTTTTGTGATATTTTTTTGGAACCCGACTGTTATATTTCATTTAACAATCAAAATGTATTAACATTCATTGCTGGATATTGTGCGAACAAAGTTATGCATGAAGAAATATGTCTAGGTTGTAAGATATTTTGTATTTTGAAAAACAGTTGATAGTTGAATTAAGCCAGGAAATTTCAACAGAATATCAAAATCTTTTCAGCAGAGGGGGTTTAAAGTTTCCTTCCTTAAACTCTTTTCAAATTGTTACACAAGGGTATTCATTATTTCAGAATTTGATTTCTGAATCTTACGAAAACTTGTTTATTTCATTTGAGAACCCCCAAAAATTTATTCATTGCTCTTTTGAAAGAAAAAAAATCACGATTTGTAATATTGGCAAATGCATTTCATGTGGAACTTCAGAGTTAGACGTGTTGATCAGAATTGCACCGATTTTGGCAAACATTTTTCTTAACAACTACACTAGATCATTTAATGATGCCACAGTTGCATCAAAGAAACAAATTAAAACTTATGGCAAAAGAAAACTTCAGACTCTACTTTATATTATGTAAATTTAATTAGAAGTACTGATCATATGTAGAAAAATCCATTTTTCCAATTTTTTTTTTGTATGGAACGTTGATTTGAAAATATAATTTAAGTAACCTTTGAAATATACGGAGTTTTTTTTTAAATATTTATTTATTAATTTATTGCTTTTATATCCTCTCTCTTCTGTTTAAGATAATATTTTACCAAAATACAAACAACTGCAAACCTTTGTAAACATATAAATAAAATTGGAATTTACAAATCTTATTGTTGTTTCTTCTTTATAAAATAAAGACTTCTTTTGAGAAATGTGTGTACAGTATTGATCGTTAAATACTACTCTTTCTATTTGCTTGTGATTCCTGTACCCTGTCTTCTTCTTACAAAATCTATTTGTAAAAATTTTCCAGTTGAGTTAATATTAAATATAATATTACCAAAATCATTGTCTAATTATTTAAATTCTATGAACGGATATATATGAGAGAAGGACGAGATACAAAAACCCTGGAATACAATAAATAAT
>JAHWFO010060566.1:15990-44283 GCA_023313115.1 Rhysida immarginata
CAATTCTTCTTCAAAAAGTCATACTAACTTAATAAATCTAAAATATAGTAATATCTTAATATGAAGAGTATTATGAATAAAAAAAATCATTTTGTGCATTTTTACATTCTTTTTGCTGAGCATTTAAGAAGAATTCTCTCAGTGGTATAATAACGCATATCATCTGCCAGCCTTCTATTGCCGCCATTTTTTCTGAGTGAGCAGGCCTTGTCTATAGGAGGCCTTGGTCAAGGCCTCTTATAGACAAGGCCTGCTCACTCAGGCAATATGGCGGGAATAGAAGGCTGGCAGATGATATAGCTGAGATGGATTTTTTTTTAAACGCTGAGCAAACAGAATGTAAAATTGCACAATATGATTTTTTATTCACAATAGTCTTCACATTAAAATATCCCAATCGTCTAATTATTTAAATTATAGCAATACAAAATAATTCTCTTTCAAAATCTCAGTTTAGCTTAATAAATCTAAAATACATTGTTATAATATTCTGATGGGATGAATATTGTGAATGAAAAATCATATTGTGCATTTTTACATTCTGTTTGTTCAGCATTTAAAAAATAACCATCACAGCTATGTCATCTGCCAGCCTTCTATTGCCGCCATTTTTTCTGAGTGAGCAGGCCTTGTCTATAGGAGGCCTTGGTAGATCGCTTATTTGGCCGCCATCTTTGGCGCAATTTGAAGGCGGCGAAAAGTGGAACTAATCTCTAGGCGCCATTACTATGGTAGTCATAACTTTGATAGCTGAGCAGGTAAGCGCGCAAAACCTAAGGCAGAACCTTCGTTCGCAGTCTCAATTATGTGTTTTTTTTATCCTCTGAATTTAAATGAAGACTGTTTATGGAACATGGAGGGCATTTAATTTTTTTGATATAGTGAAATTTCATGTATGTGCTCAAATAACGGTTTTAAAGCTTGTGTTTCGACTTGCATCGATAATGCACAAGTTCATAGGCCTAATAAGCAAAATCGGAGGGAACCTGTAATCCACAAGTTCATAATAAGTACTTGATAATAAAATGGTTTATGGATATAACCTTTCGGTTGGTTTGAACTATCTGACCACGGCTTTGCTTTTATCGCGTTTGTTCAATTCAATTGTTGCTCCTGCGTTTTTTCCTCCTTTCAAATTCAATTATTGGGTGATTTTATGGCTGTGGTGTTTCTTCAATGACGTATATTAAAGATAGACTCCGAATTCTATTGTTGTAACGTGAAGCAAATTGGGAAGCTCCATGCCCAGAACTGTCATGGCCGAAAGTGAGTGAAGATGATGCAAAACACATGGCTAAACAGAAGAGTAGCTGATTAATAATTATTTCACACGCCGATCACGGAGTGATAAGTTTATCTTTTCGTTTACTTTGTATTTGAAGTATTTTATTATATTTTATAAACAATTTTTCGATTATGGTTTCAATTTCAATTTCGTTTCGATTGTCTTTCAGTTACGTAGTTTCATTTTAGTTACGTATTTTTGATTTATTTTTGTGGAAAATGATTCCTGATGCTTTTTCTTGTTTGTTTGTACACTTGTACGCAGTTTAACTTTGAGGAATGGTTTTGAATTAATTATTCCTCAGGCCCAAAATCTTCAAAAACAAAGCAGCCAGACAGCTAATTACTCCACGGCTCACTCCTGCCCAGAACTATCATGGCACAATTTGCTTCACTTTTTGCCGCTTATTAGATTCGGAGTCTATCTTTAATATACGTCATTGTGTTTCTTATGTTTGGCGCGAAGTGATATCACATATTTGGTGTTTCTGGTAGCGGACTTTTATTGTCTTTGGTTGTGAAGTGACTTGTTTCTGGATTTAGGCGTTGGAAGGCGTGTTTTTGCCGTTTTTTTCCTGTCGTGCTGTAGCTGTTGCCATCGCAACCACACATAATTAGCATATCGCGGTGGTTTCGAGCTATTTGTGGATTTCTGATTTTCTTTTTTTTTTTTTTGCTTTCTGGATTATTAGCCATTGTCGAAAGGAACCATGTCTTAAAGGTAAGCCAGCATTTTTTGAGCGTTCTGGTGTTGGGTTAGGTTAACTGAGGTTGGGTTAACTTAGGTTTAACCATAAAATGAGTTCCCGTAACTTTCTGGCAGCCATTTCTGTGACCACTAAAAAATACGGATCATTAGCCTCCTGTAACTGGTTGAGGGAAAACCAACTGCCCCCTGTAACCAAATAGGTTGGGGTATATATCAATTATTTACCCCCGGAGGGGGATGTCGTAGACAGAACACCGAAGGCGTTCGAGTAACGGAAAACAGTGACCAATGAGCCTCATTGAATGAGGCCCGCAGGGCCGACGTGAGGCGCGAAGTGCCGAGAGTGGTAAAAGTTTGTTAAATTTAAAGGTAGTTTTTTCCACAGATTTCCATGTTTCTTGTACTGATCGGTTGTTTTGTTCCTTTGGCATATAGGTGGCATGAATTCAACAGATCAAAAACCATATTGAAGATTTCAATAAATTCAACAGTTGCATCTACATCACTGAAATCATCAATCCCAACATTTTTTTGCGGAATTTAAGAGCTGAAGCAACAGAGCCACTTATTGTTTGACATGCCAATTTTACTTTCATTTTTTGGGATTGCCAATTTAAATGTCTTTCAGATAGCTTATTTGCTACATGCAAACCTTCTTTTTCCTGTAATTGATGTAACATGTCAATATATTCCCATTTGATATATCCTTTCTCACTTAATAATATTTTTTTTTTCTCCCAGCAGATTGCGAATTAATTTTATCATGTGTGCTGCATCCAAAAACAATAAACATTTGTGTTTTTGTTAGATGGGTTCTCTATCCATGATTCAAATTTATCATCCATGACATTAAGATGTACTCCCAGGGATTTGAACAATGAAATGTTATTTGATGCACCGTCTGGTTCAACCGCATGTGTATCCGAGAGCGCCTAGAACCCAAGTATAATAGAAACTTAGAATAGAAATAGAAACGCATTTTGCACCTGCACTTTCTATTTTTCTCAAATATTGTATCACTAGATGAGCACAGATAGAGCCAGATATTCCATTAATAAGTGAGTAACCTAAAGGGAGCTTCCACATTCCGTTAATTGCTGTCACCATGAACACTAATGCTCCAGT
The DNA here is from genome assembly GCA_023313115.1 of Rhysida immarginata. Taxonomy (NCBI): domain Eukaryota; kingdom Metazoa; phylum Arthropoda; class Chilopoda; order Scolopendromorpha; family Scolopendridae; genus Rhysida; species Rhysida immarginata. Next base: position 19,109 of record JAHWFO010060566.1, read on the forward strand.
TGCTACTTGAACTTCATCATTCTCAATGATGCCATGCCCAAGATCGCAGTAACCAATAACAGATTTTCCATCCCATTCAATCTGTTTTTTTACAGCCATTTCATCAATCACAAACATACAAATAAAGGATCTTTCTTCTTTTCTACTTCTTCTTTCAGTTTTTGGAAACATTGTTCTGTGAAGCCTGGATCACAATCTATATTGGAAGCCCATCTACGAATGGAACTGGGATGTGGAAGCTTTACATGCCGTCTAAGGAAGTTGTAAGCTTTACTCGAATAAAATTGCTATGTTATTGCAAAACGTTTAAATTTATCTGAATGTTCTTTCCCAATCTTTCCTTGCACTACCCTCTTGAAAACGTCACTAAAAGGTAGCACTACCCTCTTGAAAGAACAGATGGGCCCAATCTTGTCTTTAAACCATTAATTACCTGCTGAAGAGAGTTAATTTTTTTTACAACGTGCTACCTTCTTTTTTTCACACTTTAACTTTTTTTATCCTTTTTTATGCATGTTTTTAAATATCTAATTTGCTTTCTGGGACTGTATGTTGAATATGTATGGTCATGTGAGATGTTGGATGGAGCCTCAAAATGATCAGATGATGTTGATAGCTTCTGCAAGATAGATGTGATATCAGTGCAGTCATTAGAAGTTTTGTTTCTTTTTCTAGGAGGTTTAAGAAGATTGTCAGGGTCAGGATTTGTTTCATGTTCAGCAAGATTGTCAGGGTCGGGATTTGTTTCACGATCAGGTATGTCATCAAGATCAAGTATGTCGTCAAGATCATATTTTATTTCATTTTCAGGATTTGTTTCAGGATTGGGTTTTATTTCATTATCAGGAATGTCATCAGGATCAAAATTTGTTTCATGGTCAGGGTGTGTTTCATGAACAGGATTGTCATCAGGACCAAGATTATTGTGAGGACTGGGAACAGTGCTGGGATCAGAAATCTGAACACCATTACTATGCATTGTTCTTTTTGTTGGAGAGTTATGTTGGTGTATAGAAAGGTTGAAAATGGTAGGCACTGCATTCTCCGTTAAATAACGCCGGCTGTTGACTATTCTACAATGATAACGAAATGTGATATGACTAAAATGTATGTAGCTCATGAGAAGGAACGATATAGATCTAATTTTTTTAAAGTACAGTCAATACATAATGAGGCAGAGGATATGTCACAGTAATTATTTAACATAACTCAAAAATATTGTTCGCAATTGTTTAGGCATTTATCCCATTGTGAACTAGAAAGGCATGCTCTTAGAAATCCTTTGGCTGCTGTTTGAACCAGTTGCACAGCTCTGACAAGTGTTGCAAGAGTATGGAGTGGATGGCAATTACTGGTTGCTATCATGTCTCTGTAAGAAATATCCTTCACCTCGTTATTTATTGACTGTACCTTGTATAACGTGGATAAAAGGAATCAGTACAATATTTATATTTATTTTGTATCTGAAGCATTCATTTTTAAAATGATCAGAACAGAGGCGAGCACGTTTCAAAGGTTTCCATTTGCCCCTTTTCATTGCAATTATCCATTTCGCATGCAAGTCCTTTTTTGATGGAAACCTGTGACAAATCAGGAAACTTTCTTTGACTTTTGAGTCGGTACTGAATAATACGACAATGAATGTCATACAAATATCACATAATAATACACAATGTGAAATGATATAGCAATGATTGTGTTAACAAATAAAAATATTTTGTTCTTAAAAATTTACTCATGTATTTATCACGATTAAATTCTTACTGATTTAATAAATACCGTATTTTTCATGGATGATGTGACTCCCACTTTTAAAGCGCAGAATTTCTTGTCACACTGTTGTTTTCTAACATTTCAATTTTTAATCTTAATCTAAAGGAACCTACATATCTAGTTTCTTGTGCTTGCTTTTTGATTTTTTTTTCCTTCACTTACTTAAATTCCTCTTTCTTCTTTGTTTTCTTTGGTTAGTTTTTAAATACCTCTGATATGGCCTTTCACCTATATCAGGATATAATAATTTCTCAATCTCAAGAAAGACACGTAGGGGTGGAGGTATTTCTTACCTGTATTAATAATAAACTTTCAATTGATATTATAGAAGAAGTTATGGATGACTATGAATTTCCTTACTTGGTTAATAAATAATATATTCTTTATTATTAATATTTATCGCCCTCCGAATGCTGATTTTAATAATTTTTTAACCTTTATTGTGACGTAAGTCTTGCTTCAATAAATGTATAATTTTAGGTGATTTTTGATACAGAATTTCTTCTCCCTTAGATCATTGCTAAATCATCTTCCACCAAACCTGAGCAAATCATACTACATGATCTTTCATCGACATAATAAACTGATTGATTATCATAAAATTAAGCTTTGTGGTAATAATAAAATCCTATCTAGATTCTCTTTTTATAAATATTTAGGAATTAATTTTCCCCTTGATATATCATGAAGCCTTCATATAAAACATTTAGCTATTAAACTGTCCCAGTCTTTAGGTATTATACGTATATAGTCATTCATCTTCGGCATAGTATTTTACTAAATTTATATTTCACCTTCATACACATAAACTTGTTTAGGAATATGTTTATGGGGTTTGAACACAGGCAAATATGAATCTTATAATTTAACTCCTAAAATATTTTGTATGTCTATTGTTAAATAGGCCTGCTATCTCTTTTGTCATTTCAGAATTTAAAAACTTTAACATATCAAATTTGATAAACTTTATTTAATTCAACTAACTCAGTTTAAATATAAGGTTCCACATAAATTATTAGAAATTCCCCTATTATAACTAGCTAGTATCATCAATACTGCACTAGAGAGAATAAAATAGCAATTCCATTTTAAAGAATGAATTACTTAAACAGATCAATATCGATTTCTGAAGTAATATGTTGGTCTAAAGAAGCATTTGTTCAGGCTTATTCACAACTAATTCAATTTCTATCTAGAACAGATGAAAAAAGGGGGGGGGGATCTTCATCTGTTCTTGTTTATATATATTCTTAAATTTCAACAGATTATTTTAATTAATATTATCCTGTGAATAGTGTAAATGCTGAACGAACGTTCTAGCATTAGATCTGGCTTTTAAATTAATAAATCTTATTAACAAAAGTAAAATTGATAATTTTTTTTCTTAATGCTTTTATTTATCTAGTGGGTTTCCCTCTTATGTTTCATGTTATTATTATAAATCATTTATGAAAAATAGTTAAGAAAAGAAAATTCCACAGCCTGGGATTGAACTAGGAACCTTCTGCTCACCGTGCAGATGCACCAACCAATTGCGCCACCATAGGCTTTTTTTCCTATTTTTCATCAATAATATCAACATCTGAGGTTTGGTGTGAAAAAAATCCTCTTAAGACCTTTCATTTATTAATATTATACATTGTTTAACTATTTTTATTTTATTTTTACTTTATTTTTTATTTTTATTTTTTTTTTGTACTTATTTAGATTTTTTTGAATTGCTCTTCTTTTTGTGTTGTCCTTTGTTGTTTCATTTTTTTTTTTTTGATTTGGCTCTTATTGTTGACTTATTTTCCTTTTTTCTTTTTAGTGACTCAGGAACTTTTTTTTTGAGCACTTTTTAACCCTGAAATTAAAAGTATTCTTTTTTTTAAATAAAAAACTCTTGAATTTATCTTATTTGAATTTTATACAATATTCATTATTACTGATTTATTGTACTTTGTAAATAACTGTAATTATAAATAAATAAATAAATAAATAAATAAATAAAATAACGCAATCCTCACATTTTTGACTCATTAGCAAAGGAAAGTGATCAAGAAATTGAAAAAAGTTAATTAATGTACTGTATCTTACAATGTGTAATAATGTACTGCTATGTTAAATGATAGTTTAGTTAAAAAAACAAAAAAAAACAATGTAGAATACATGGATTCGTCAGACTGGTTTAATGCTCCCCCCCCCCAACATCCTTATGCGACCTCCGACCTCCCCCAAATTTAGATGCTTTTTAATCTCAAAATTGTTCGCATTGTACCCGAATAAATACGGTATATAATTTCATATAAATATGCATAAACAATCATTCTGTCAACAATATGGGGGGGGGGGGGGGAAGTGTCTATCCTATCTATCTTTTCTCCGGGGGAACTTTTGAGCATTGAATTTTAAACTAAAACACAACTATGCTTTTTCACTTTTTATAAACTTTCCTTTAAATTCTTTAAGTAGATACATGGTAAATATACCAAACTTTAAAAAAGCCTTCACCTTTTCAGTAAAAGAATGAACAGCGGCAATCTTGGAAGTAGTTGTTATAAAAAAAACTCGCATATTTGTTAAAAAAAAAATCTAACATCTCGCCAAAGACTTTAATAAAAAAAAATAATCATATTAATTTATTTATTATTCACGATAATACTTGAAACGTGGTTTACTGTATGTCTATAGACCCTGCTTAAAACTTAAGGCAAGCATTCATTTTATCAGCCATTGTCAGTAAAACCGTAGCCACCAATGACGTATATTAAAGATAGACTCCGAATCCTATTGTTAACAGCGGCAAAAAGTGAAGCAAATTGAGCCATGACAGTTCTGGGTAGGAGTGAGCCGTGGAGTAATTAGCTGTCTGGCTGCTTTATTTTTGAAGATTTTAGGCCCGAGGAATAAATTATTCAAAACCATTCCTCAAAGTTGTTTCGCGTACAACTGTACAAATAGACACGAAAAAGGATCAGGAATCATTTTCCACAAACATAAATCAAAACTACGTAACTAGACGAGGATTTTATTCTGCGCCAACTTCATTTAGCCAAACCGCAATACACATATTGGAACTGATAACTCGTTCGATGATGAAGCTACTGCCTTTATAAACACGGGAGAGTGAACAAGTGGAAGGAGGAAGAAGAAAAACATAACTGAAAGACGAACGAAACGAAATTGAAATTGAAACTATGATCGAAAATTGTTTATAAAATATAATAAAATACTTCAAATACAAAATAAACGAAAAGATAAACTTATCACTCCGTGATCGGCGTGTGAAAGAATTATTAATCAGCTACTCTCATGTTTCGCCATGTGTTTTGCACAATGATTTGAACTATTAAAACTACTAAAAGTTCAAATCATTGGTTCAAATCATTGGTTCAAATCATTGATTCAAATCATTGATTCAAATCATTGGTTTTGCATCATCTTCACTCACTTTCAGCCATGACAGTTCTGGGCATGGAGCTTCCCAATTTGCTTCAAGTTACAACAATAGGATTCGGAGTCTATCTTTAATATACGTCATTGGTAGCCACCGATAAGAAACGGCTACGGTAAAACATACTGGCCTATTGTGGCACATACAAATAAATAAACCTAACCCAACACTAATGAGCAATTATTAATTTCTAGGTTCTTGTGAGACTTTGTTCCAGTTTTGGATTTTTTCCATCATTATGCTAATATTGCTTAGTCCCAGCTGGGTCTATGTAATTTTTTATAGTGTGTGTGTGTGTGTGTGTGTGTGTGTGTGTGTGTGTGTGAGACTGTGTATGTGTATGTGTGCATGTGTAAAAAATATAAAAAATTTAAAGATTTATCAATATATATTACGGATTAAATTTGATGTTTGTTTCAGCGAAAATTTAAGAAGTCCTTTCCTGGTTGAATGCTCTGTCGAATATTGACAGATTATTTTCAGTTCTTATTTATAATTATTCATGATATGGACACGACATCAGCGAAAACTTATGTACAAAACTTTTATACATTTATATATGTGCAATACATCATTTAACAAATTTTAAAAAATTAACAAAATGTTAAAAAAATACGATGAATACTAGATCCCAACTGAAAATTAAAAATTAAATTAAAAATAAATACTAAAATTAAAAAACGACTTCAGTGAAAACTTATATATACCTTTATATATACATTTATATACACATTTATATACCTGAAACGCATCTTTAATAAAAATTTATAAAAAATAAAATATATAAAAATTTATTCGTTTTTATTTAAATTTAAAAAAAAAACCGACTTCGGTGAAAACTTATACATGTACATACATTTATATACCTGAAACGCCAAATAGTGTGCACGAAACTGTAAATCCACCCATTTGTGTGACTTTTGGTGAAAATCATGAACTGTTGGCAAAAAGTGTTCACGAAAGTGTACATCTGCGCAATCGGCTGCATTTCGGTGAAAATCATGAAAGTTTGGCAAATAGTGTGCACGACACATCTTTAATAAAAATTTATAAAAAATAAAATATATAAAAATTTACATTTCATTGAGAGAAAACAATGAGATTTCATACTAAATTTCCATAGTGGTGCTAGCTGGCCTGCATGCTTTGATTTGATCAGTGCGATCAGGTTTTAGTTGCACCCAAAAGAAACGCGTGCGCATAAACGGTCTCCGTTGGGGACCATTCTTTCAAACACGCGCCAGTATTTTATATCGTTGCTCACGCCTATGGGCTGAATGTTGAAGATGCGTAACCAAAAAGATAATCGGAAGTCTGGGGTCCAGGCAGACTGTGTACACTACACGATAAGAACTGGGAGAATTCTTTCTGCTGTATCCAGAGACAAATGAAAGTAAGAGACTGGCAGTGACCTTCCCTCTAGTGGTGCCTTGGCGCCGCCATATCGGGATTGGCAAGAAACAGCTGATCGCCGTAGGCAATGCATATGAATCAATCGCAAAAATTTATTTTTTCTAATATCTACCTAAGATATCTCGATGAATTTATTATGGAACCACCAGAAAAACTTGCTATATTAAACAAAAAAATAATCATTCAAATCGGCCCATCTGATAAAAAGTTATTTGATGATAAATAAAGTTATTTTTAAACATAAATTAAAAAAATAGTTTAAATGAAAAAGGAGGAAGATATTATATTAAACAATTAACTAGGAAAATTCTCCTCTATAAATTATAATTTTAAAGTAAATAAAATAAAATATGCAGATTACATCAAATTACCTTTGATATGGAGTATAATAATAACTCACTGGACCATATTAAGGTTACTTTCTCTTGTCTCTCTTCTTATTTCGATCTGTATTTTTTTTTATATAATTTATATTAAAAAGCAATTAATTTACGAAATTTCTCCTTTATAAATTCCTTTATTTAAGGTAAATAAAATAAAATATACATATCAACAATAATTTGGATTTTAATTAATGAACTGTATATTTTATTTTATTTACTTTAAAATTATAATTTATAAATGAGAATTTTGGTAAATTAATTGCTTTTTAATAAAAATATAAAGAAAAAAGCAAAAAACAGATACAGATCGAAAGGAGAACAGACAAGCGAAAGTAACCTCCCCCCCCCCTTTTAAAATAACCCTCATTGTTGTTCTGGCGCGAATCTATTGTTTCATAATTTATGAAAGAAAAAACATGCCTGTCAGTTGTTGTGCATAAAATTGCACAAATCGTTTTTTAAAAGGATCCAATATTTCATTTCACAAGTAATCATGTGTATTAATAATATGTTAATAGTTTATTACAATATGTGGATTAATAAACTGATTATTACTTTCACTTGTCTCTGGTCCAATTATTTTATTCAACTGAGAATTATTTCTTCCTTTTTTTTGTTTAAAAAAAAATTGAGTACATTTTAAAAGTATTTTAGGTTACCAGATTTTCTTTAAATTTAAAATTTTAAAATCAATTAGCTAAAATTTGATAAATTATGTTAGGTTTGTTAATGAATAGTAAGAAACACTTTTAAATATCTTCCCAGTTTAAATGTTCTGACTTTATCAACATTCCATTATTGTCAGATAAACAAAAATTAAAATGACATTTTTTTTTATTTTCTTAAAATAATTTTGTGACACAGCTTGTTAATTTTTTTAAAGTATAAACATCTAATTGATATTTCAATAAAGATAAGTATTGTGATAAACATTTTTATTGTGATGAATGCATTAAAAAAACAACTGTCACTCAATAAATGAGCACCAAGCTCATATAACCAGGTATAATATTTGCACAATAGATTTCCAAAGGATGACATTCTTCGTAAAAAGTGGATATATCTTATTAGGCGTAAGAATTGGAAGCCAAACTCTTATTCTTCAGTTTTCTTCATCTATGCTTTCACTTGTCTCTGGCTAAGCCTCCATTATTACAATAACGATAGGAGTTGCGAGTTGTACGCGCTCTTTTAAAAATTCGTAAGGCATTGAATCAGCTATTGAAAGTCATTAAAAGTATACGTTATCGTTAGTTAATGCAATAAAGTTTTTTTTAAAAAAAGCAGAAAACAGGTTACGCTTACTAATACCTCTTGAAGTCATCTACAAAAACAGCTGTAATAACATTGAGAACATACGCCACCTTACGTTTCTGCCATTCCCATAATGGAGATCGCTGCACTTCCGGTGGCACCAGTAGCGCTCAGCAAAATGAATAGGGCACTGACTGCCAGTCTCTTACTTTCATTTGTCTCTGGCTGTACCACGTATTTCATAGTCTTGGCTAACGAGAGGAGTATCGAGAAATTCATCTGTCTCAAATTGCTAATGGAAGAAGGACTAAGAAAATATTGAATAAATATACTTGAAATAACGTATAAAGGGAAATTTATCTTTTTATTTTAGTACAGTGTAACATATGGATAAAAATCTGCAACGTTGCACGTGTACTTTTGGCGGAAATTTCATACTGTTCAGATCGTCGTTTCCCACAATCCCACAATACAAAACGAGATCTTTCCCACTTGCTGTACAAATCAAACTGAAGAAAGAAAAGCACGGTACTGTGTGTATATTCAGTGAAAGTTTTAACATTTAATGTTTTTACAATGAAAGCCATGCAAATTATTTTTATAAAAAATCTGAGCCATGATTTGATTTGCATGAAATACTTCGGAACTTTTATCTGTTGGCTTTGTATAATTCATAACATTTATTCTACTATGTGATGGGTTACAGATATTAATTAGTTTCTAATTACTATCCATGCTACGGTATTCGAACTTTTTTTTCCACAGATCGGTCTATCGCTGTATCGAAAAGAATAAACATTGAAAACAATTGTTGTGAAACTGTAACTGTAACTGTTTATTTAATTTTTCAAATTATCTCTTAAAATTAATTTCATGAATACAATTTATAATACATAATCAAATTCATGTAAAATTGTAAATTACAGGTGAGAAATTATTTTTAAAATCGATTTTTTATTTTGTCAATTAACTCATAAAGATCTAAACATTAAATTTTAAAAATTAATTATGACTGGTTTTTAATAAAAATATTGTCACCTTTGGAGTTAAAAATAATTTTAAGTATATTAAAACAATTAATTATAAAAGTTGTTTTAAAAATTTAATTTTTTAATAAACTAATCACATCTAAAAATAATGTAAACTGCCGAGATATTTTCAGTTGATTTTATGTAACATTTACCATAAATAAACCATTGAAATGATTTGAGAATTATTTACATTATTATTTTTATCCATTATAATATTTTTTAAAAAAAAATCATTTTTAGTCGTATGGTTGAAAAATTAAAAGGCAAGTTCGACTAATTTTTGAAATTACATTTTTAATACATGCTCAAAACAATTAAAGGAACACTTGTAGAATCCCCTACAGAGGGCGTAAATAATACTTTTTAGCAATTTCATCTTCTGCAACATGAAACCTACTATCTCCCTTATAGGAAATTGTTGAAGCCAACGCATTTTGCTGCCAGATGTTCTGAGAAATTTTCATGGATGATCCTACAGACAATTTTTTAATTTTCATAGCTAATTTTAATTTTACTCCAGTAAAAAAAACTTTTGGAATTGGAATGAAAGGACTGATGTTAAGCAGAAACTGTGTCTGGAATTAAAAACGAGAACGTTGTCACATAACATTCTCGTTTCTGACTGGTAAAGTGTACGTGAAGCGTGGTTCCCACTGGCAGAAAACAAGAGAGCAGAAACCAGGGCGTATTCTTTTCTGCATTTTTACTTTCTGCTCCTGCAGGTGTCACACATGGCAGAAACTCAAAAGGATAAGATAGCAGAAGTTTTGCCCAACACAAATGCACTGCCCAACACAAATGTACACAGTTCGTTCATTCCTCATCAATCATCACATCGAATTTTTGCATTCAATTGTTGTTTATTCAATTTAATTTGATTAGTAAATATATATTTCGCACCTCTTCTATTAGCGCTTCTACATCAATTTTCTTTCTCGGCTTCTTCACCTTTATGAGCTGAGTGTCCGACATTTTTATTTTGTGTGAGAGAGAGGACATCACTGCAGAGATCGTTTTCTATTGGCTGAGCAATCGTTTCTGCCCTGCTTGTGCCACAAAAGTTGAACTCAACCCAACTCTAAAAAGCAGAAATTTTCAGTCGGACAGAAGAGACGAAAACAGGAAATGGCATCATAAAATTTTTCTGCTTTGTGGTTTCTGCCGTTGTTTTTACGCATGTGGGAACCACGCTTGACTCACGCAGTCACATGATGCTTTCATGTTCACACTCCACGTGGTGCTGGGCAAACAGTGCTTCTGCATCAGAGTCAAAATGACCAGATTGGGCTACTTTCATAAAGAATTTGCGATAAAATTTGGCTTGGGCTGCTGGGCGACATTTTGGGCTACACTTTTTATAATCGGGCTACTTTTTGGGCTACAATGGTATTAGCGAGAACGTTAGGAAAAAAACAAAAATAATTTAAAGAAAATTAACGTGAGCTGACCAAAGTAAGAAGAAGTTAAAAATGCAAGAATGCAAGGTCTCGCTGACCTTAAAAAAAATTGAATGATTAATTTAAAATTCTTGATCTTCCAAAATACTTGTGTGAAAAATTTGAAAACCAATTTAAAAGTTGTAGTAAGGCAACAGACGAATCCTGAAAATTTTATGATAAGGGCTTTATCAAACGAAGATGCAGGTGGTAATTTTATATTTGAAAATTTGGCCAGAGCTATGATTCATTTACTAACCATTCCATTTCAAATGCAGAGTCGAAAGAGTGTTATTCTGAAGAAATATATACAATAGTGGTGTACGAAACCACCTGAGGACTATGCTTTTAAGGAACATACTGTTCGTAAAATTTGGTCTTCACGACTAAGTGCCAGTTCATTATCTACTTTGCCAGCTGAGACTTCTCAATTGAGGGTTCAACAACAATACAGTGAGATTATTACAACCAAGTCTTCCTCATCTTAACAATGTAAGTCCATTGTTGCTGAAGACTCAGTTAGAAGACTCACTTGAGAAAGTAGATAAGGAACTGACCCTTAATCTACGATGCAGTGATTTCGAACCTAAAAAAAGTATTAGATTTATTTAATAGCAAAATGTATGGTTAAATATGTTGTCATTACGTTTGTTAATAAATTTATTCTCATTAAAAATCAACTGTAATCTTCTTTCTATATATATAAAGAAGGATGTTTGTGGGTTTGTTTGTTTGTGGGTTTGTTTGTTTCTTATGCAAATCTACAGTTTTATTCCGATCTTGATAAAATTTCGCATACATGACCTTCAAAGCATGAGGAAGGTCACTGTCTTCCTCAGATTTCAAAAAATAATAATTATTGATAAAAAATCGATATTAGTGGTTATGGCAGGGCATATTAATGAGAAATATCTCATGACCAACAATGCAAGACAAAGTTTTTGCAACAAGAAGTATCAACAATGGTATCAACACGCAGTTCACAAACACTCTGCACGGACCAATAATATATCGGTTGGGCAAGAAATAACGTGAGGTGTTCGGAGCTCGCTAGCGGGAATTCTATTAGGCCAAATGCAGTACATTTTTGTGTATATACTTAGTGGAACATGCAGTTTCGATTTCTGCAAAAAAATAATAGTACCAAAAGTCGCCATAGGTGGCGCTTATTTCAAGAAAACAATGAATACATTTGCATAAGCGTTTTCCATGTTGAGCAATCATGACGATTAAAAGGCAAGGCTGAGGATTTCCCATCATTCACGAACGAATGGCCTGACGATGACGCTTACTCTGCCTGACCGGGCCTTATTAGTCAAGTTGTTTTATTAGAAGAGCGACAATGCAGGTGCTGCCCTTCGTGAATTCCGGCGATTGAAAACGTTACGAAGAGGACCAATGAGCATAACTAACTTACGGAAAATGATTGAACGATTTGAATATACCGGAACTCTAGGGGATTAAAACTAATCTGGCAGCAACACGTTGGAGAAGTTGCAACTGCTGTTGTGGAACAGGAGATGACTACTGTGCAGAGTACCGGCAGTGCACACGCAATAGCACGCCAAACAGATATCCCATATTCAATGGTAAGGAAAATATTGCATAAGATATTGATATTTTATCCCTATAAACTCACACCTGTTCAATGGTTGCTTCCTGGAGATGAACGTACCCGAACTGACTTTTCGTTGAGATTTTTAACACATATGGAAGTGGATGATGCATGGCCATGGCAAATTTTATGGAGTGATGAGGGACATTTTTAGTTGAATGGTGATATCAATAACCACAAGTGCCGTATTTGGGCTGCATAAAATCCACAAGTGTGTATGACAACTACTATGCATTCACCGAAGCTAACAGTATGGTGCGGCTTTACTGCTTCTTATATCATCGGCCCGTACTTTTTTGAAGAAATCCGTCCCTGTGGACAGGTGACTTGTTCCGTCAATTCTGCCAGGTATGCCGATATGCTTGAGAATTTTGTGATGCCACGATTGCAGGAAAAGGGTTGTCTGGATTCTATCATTTTTATGCAGGATGGTGCGCCACCGCACATCAGACATCAGGTGCAGCAGATCTTGTGAGAACGTTTTTCAGACAACAGAATAATTAGTCATGCATTTCCCATGGTATGGCCACCCAGGTCGCCTGATCTCAACCCTTGTAATTTTTGGTTATGGGGATATTTGAAAACCTTTGTGTATCAAGCACATGTTCCTGACCTCTCAAAGAGGATCAAATAACGTTACATATCAGACTAGAAAATGCCGTGTACCGCATGCAGCTATTGGAACAGCACGCTAGTGGTCATATTAATACACATTTGTAATTAAAAATAAAACATTGTTTATTGTTGTTACTAAAGTTGGTTTGTATGGTATTTGTTCATTTGACAATTAGATATTCATTGTTTTCTTGAAATAAGCGCCCCCTATGGCGAATTTTGGTACTATTTTTTCTTGAAGAAACCAAAACTGCATGTTCCACTAAGTATATACACCAAAATATACTGCATTTGGCCTAATAGAATTCCCGCTAGCGAGCTCTGATCACCTCACGTTATTTCTTGCCCACCCGGTATATCTCACGACCAACAATGCAAATAAAAGTTTGTGCAATGTAGAATTCAATGCATAGAATTCCTGTTATTCAGGCTTTTCTAAGAAAAGAGAATTCTTAGTACTTAAATATTTCTTGAAAATCTTTAAAAATGATCAGTAACTGGAGATAATGAGTTAACAGACTATTGAGAAAGAGTGAAAGACGATAGAGGAAGCACTCCTTTAGCTCCGTGCTGTATTGAGCAAATGGTAAGCAAGTAAATAGAAGAATCGGCTACCGCTAGACTACACAAAGTGATGAATGGCCAATTTTTGCTTCTAGACATCGAAAGAAGAAAGGAAGTTGCAATAACATCATCAAGTGTACATCAAAAGTAAGATTACGTGAGTAAAAAATTATTTAGACTAGAAGGCATCCTTGGAGAGGTCCATAAATTGTGAGGCTTTAAAAATTTTTTTTTTGGTAAATCAAGTCCCGGTATATTAACTAGAATGGATTTTTTCAGTGAAGAGGAAAATTCCTGTCTTTCGGATTTTTCTTAGAATGGATAGTCCCTTCGCTCTATATTGTAGTGATTGAGGTATTAATTAACCAATTTGGAGGTTTAATTTAGCTTTTTGAGGTTGTTCTGTTTACCTACAAGCGTAATTATCTCGGGCAACGCCGGGTCCTCTGATAGTCTATATATTTAAAAGAAGAAACTGACTGAGTGGTTAAGAAACTGATCAACGCACAGCCCAAACCGTAAGGCCTAGAAAGTTGAAATTTTGTACAGTGGTTCTTCCAAATTGTAGTGAGCACTAAGAAGGGGTTTTTAGAATTTCAACCCCTAAGGGGAGGAAAGGGGGGGGGGGGGGTTGAAAGTTTAACACATTAACTGGTGTTGCACTGTATACTTAACACATTACCTGGTGTTGCTCCATATAAATAACCATGTTAACGAATTATTAACAACGAGCATAAATATGATTATGCAGTGACAGGACATGGATAAGGCAGTGTTTTTCAAGGAAGCTAAGGAAACACACGGGTCTCCCTTGAACTCCCTAAAAACGTCCAGACGACTGGCCAAAATTTGTGTGTTTGGCAAAAAAAGAGAGAGAACTAGTATTGATCAGTGAAATTTGCAACAGAAAGATAAAAATCCATCCGGGCATTGGAAGCATCTGAACACAGATCATTATTTAGTATTGCTCATATTTCATCAAATATTTAATATTTTTCTATTATGATTGCAGGGTTTTGTCTGTACTGTAGTTTGTCAAGTTTCCTGAAAATGGCATTGCATTGGGTTGAAAATCTTGCGTGTTATAAACAAAAAACCTACGAAAACATTTCGACCTTTTTAAAGAAACCTTTATATCTCCATGAATATACGTGCTATTCTCATACAAATGAACACAGATAAGTAAAACAAGCCTCTTAAGCATATGCTACAGCTACAAAGCATTTTAAGCATTATTTTTTACAGGGTGATTCCAAACATTATTTTTTTGGTTCACTTCTTTGCTGGTCCCCTATTTGCCTTCGGGAGAAAACCTTCGCTGAAATACGAGGGTTGTACCAAAAGTAAGGTTCCCAATGAGCTACAGCCTCGAGGGAAGGTGCTAGGCTAAATCCGACAACAGTGCCGTGCGCAGTGGTTCCCGCACTCTCGAGCCCACTCTCGAGCGATTCGCTACGGCGCTCAGTGTTCGCTTGGCAGCCGTCAGAGATGGAAGTGTTGATCGCCGTTCCCGCCAAGTGCGAGGTTCGAGCAGTAATCCGGTTTCTCCACGCAAGGAAGTTACCGCCCGTGGAGATTCATCGGCAACTGACTGAGGTTTATGGTGAAAAGTGCATGTCCGTTCAGCACGTCCGAAAATGGTGCAGGGCTTTTGCTGAGGGTCGCACGAAAGTTCACGATGAAGAACGGAGTGGAAGACCGCCGGTTTCGGATTCGATTGCCCAGAAGATCAACAGTGAGCTGCTGAAAGATCGGAGGGTCACTGTCCGTGAACTTGTTGAACGCATTCCTGAAGGTTCCCACGGCACACGCTTCCTCAACGGATTGGCGGGAGACTTCTTCGACTTAGGAATACAAAAGCTGGAGCACCGTCTTCAAAAGTGTGTCGAAAAAAATGGAGACTATGTTGAAAAATAGACAACAGTGTAAGCTTTTCAACGATGTATAAATTAATAACAATAAACAATGTTTTCTACTTGTAAAAAATATGGGAATCTTACTTTTGGTACAACCCTCGTATATGAGGTGTAACATCGTTTTTACACTCCTGAAATTTCAGGATAATTCGTCAAGTATTTTTCTAGATATTCGACAAAACTTCTAAAATCGAAAGTGCCCAATTACTTTCTTGAAATCAGTGTATAAAGGTATATATTAGTTCTCACTGAAGTCAAATAATTTAAATAAATTAATTTAAATAAAAATGAATAAATTTTTAATTTTAGTATTTATTTTTAATTTATTTTTAAATTTTCAGTTGGGATCTATGTGTTCCCAACTTATCGTTTTTTTATAACATTTTATTAATTTTTTTTAAAATTTGTTAAATGATGTATTGCAGATATATAAATGTATAAACGTTTTGTATATAAGTTTTCGCTGATGTCGTGTCCACATCAGGAATAATTATAAATAAGAACTGAAAATAATCTGTCGATATTCGACAGAGCATTCAACCAGGAAACGACTTCTTAAATTTTCGCTGAAATAAACATCAAATTTAATCCGTAATATATATTGATAAATCTTTAAAATTTTTATGTTTTTTACTCATACACTTGCACACACACTTAATATAAAAAATTATATATACCCAGCTGGGACTAGATATTAATTATATAATTAAAATAAAATTAGATCCGAGTTCGCCAGTTCATTATTTTTCTAACGTTACGTTTGCAACCAAAATAGTGACAAGCATGTAGTAGTGCCGAGGATGCTTCCAGCGCCCCTGCTAATACTTCGCTTCGTAATGTGAAGGAAGAAAACGAAATTTTTAGTATATTTTTTAGTAGGATTCCGACACCACTATTTCAGTATATAGTAGGATCGATGATCGATTCTAGTAGTCTGGCCTGGTAAAAAACTGGCAACACTGATTATATACCGCATTTATTAAACAGCTTCTAAATTTCGGACTACAAGCACGATGTTGGTGGGGGGGGGTGCTTTCTCAGCTGGTGACAAAGCGGATATATAGTAATGGTGCTTTGGCTGGCGATGTTGTTCTGCCAACCACAGTAATGGGGCCTACACTAACAATAGAGATTACTTCCACTTTTCGCCGCCTTCAAATTGCCCCAAAGATGGCGGCCACATAGGCGATCTACTCATTTCATATCGTTGGATAAAACGTAATTTCACATTAAAATATAAGAAAATATTTCATTTCATATCGTTTCAAGAAAATATAAGATCGTAATGCGTATTAGAGTTCCTGTAAGTAAAACGAGTAATGACACACCGCCATTTTGGGTATATGGCAGCCATGTATAATGTTATCCTATGGGAAAAACTGCAAATTTGATTGAATTTTTGTAATTACGAGGGAAAATAATTCTGTTTCTAAAGATGTATGGAAATTCATTACTAAATGAAAATTGTTAAAAAATAATTTATTTAAGTGTGAGATGGATTTCCTCCGAAAAATTCCATGAGAAAAACTGCTCTTTTTTGAACATCACTCTGCTCAGTTACATAATCAATAATTCCACACAAATGCTTAGGCTGTATTTTTTTAATTTTTGTAAGCAATAGCTATTATCAATTGTTAAATTTACACTTCTGTTAAATATTTTTTTCTTATTCGATTTTGGCTATCTAGAGAGCACATGAATTAACACTGTGTTAATTGAAATTTGAAGGGGGAGAATCTGTATATACCTGATTAAATTTGAAACTGGAATTGTTAGTTCCAGAGTATGGATGAAAATGATGAAAGGATGATAATGAAAAGGGACAAACAAAAACTTCCATGCCCTCGGCTGGATTCGAACCTGCGACTCGTTGGTTTCGACCTGCGCCTTAACGCTCTTGGCCATCAAGCCGGCTTGTTAAATATTTTATTACAAATTTATTTTAAAAATTCAATTCAACTAAAAATAAGAACTTGTAAATGATAAAGGAAGTGAGAAATCTGATATTTTTAATATCACAGTTTTTACCGTTTTAACATCATAAAAATTCATTCTTTATAATGTTCGTGAATATTTGTAAATACTGAGAGCATCCATTTTGTGGGTTGTCACGTGATTTGATAAGCGGCTCTAATTGGCTGAATTCGCTTTCCATAGAAAAGAATGGAGTGTCATTACTCGTTTTACTTACAGCATGGTTATTTTACTAAATTCTAATAACCATGCTTACAGGGACTCTAGTGCGTATGATAATTTGGCGCCATCTAGTGGCAATTATTTTAAACTCTTACTGTTTTACTGTTATAATTGAGCACTCGCTTTTTTCTTTTCTTATTAGTTCATTTTAGAAATAAAATTATATACAGGGTGTATCAGGTTCGATGGTCATAAAGTACCTAGCGTTATTGTCCGCAAAATTCTAAGCATAATTTTCCTTATCCATTTCTCAAAATTCTCAAAAAAAAAATGCTTGAAATCGTTATCCAAAGTTTGGCTATTGTGACGTAATTCTCAGCATTCTGATGTAATCTATCTATGCCATTTACTGTCCCTGCTGAAGGCAATTTCATTCATAAAAGGGTAGGAGACAGAGTCATTTTAAGTTCATTAAAGTAGAGCCTACTGTTTATTTTCAAAGTAAGCTAACAAGTAAACTCGTCTATAGAGCGTAATCAGTAAACAATAACAAACGCCTGTTTATGAAAACCGTGGACAGAGGGCCCAGGTTTATAGGTTGATATCCATGAATGTTGTAACTCAATGCAAGCAAACCCTGCATTCACAGCCATGGCTCGCCCTGCAATATGGCAACTTGGGCAGTGTGACGTCACGAGATTATGGCAGGTTTTCTCTATTACCGGGTCTGAGCCATAAGATTATGACGTCACAAGATCAATCTTAGGCAATTAAAGTTTACAAGCAGTTATAGATAAATTTTCAAATGCCTAAAATTTGTAAATTATCTTTTAATATTAATATTACTGTTGTGCTATTTATATTATTATTAATTATTATTAAATTAATTTAATTATGGGAATTAATGTAATTAGAGGAAATAAATAAAGATGAATGAGCAAATCAAAACTTTATTGAAATAAAAACAATATTTTTACATATTAAGTTTTCCTCTTAAAAATAAAAGAAAATATGACAAAATGTTAAAAATAAAACAATAACAAACAAAAATATTAAAAATTAGATTTAATAAAAATAACAAAAATATGCCAAAAATAAATCTTTTAAATCTATATTTTTTTACATATACGTTTATCACTAAAATACTTGCTAATTTCTATCTTTATATTATTCAATATTTATTTACCTAATAACGTTGATAGCTTTCGTTTGCTCTTACAATTTCTATGATTTATGTCATTTTTCAGTTTGCAATAATTATTTAGAAGTATATTTGCAGCTACAGACAGACATTTGGCAATTAGAACATCAGTTGATAAATTGCAATCACAAACAATAATAGGAATAATATTTAAGTTATCAATTTTATTTTCAGCTAACTGAATCAGTAGTTGTTTTTGATTTTCCACAGAAAGAAAGGATTCTTCATATTTTTCATTAATTAAGATCTGAAAAATTTGATATATACAAACAACAATTTTAACTGTAAACTCACATGGCCATTTCAGTCCACCTCTGTTTAGTTTTAAGTACTGAGCAAGTTCATCTTCACAGCATTCATATTCTAAACTTTTTTCACAGAATAATAAAGATTTGCATTCAGCACAATTTATGGTTCTTTCTACCTTGAAAGCAATATATCCAGGTATATATACAGACATTGAAATTTCTTCATTAAGATGACAGTTCAATACTTCTAAAAATATTTCAGGTATTCTTTCTTTAACACTACAGTTATTATTTGTTTCAGAACATTCTACTCTGATATTAAAATTACGAAATTTGTAAGATTTCATGCTAATTAAACTTAAAAGTTTAAGTTTTTTCTCGGATTCCAATACTTGTTGTAATGTAATGTTGTAATTTCCACCACTCATTTGTCTATACTGACCAAAACGACCCTCCAAACAGTCTGTCTGAAACTTACCAAGCAATAAATAATGTGGCTTTAAAACTTCAAATACGTACTCACTCATTTCAATTAATGCACTTGTTGTGTGAATCATAGCAAATTCTGTTTTTTGTGATAACATACCTCCTTTCTCTGGCATTTTTAGTGATCTTTTAATATCTATTGGAAGTGCAGATAAAGTCTTCCATGTTTTTAACCAAACAAGAAATTGCTTCAAAAATTTTATATTTTCATGAGAAGAGCTAGTTAAAGGTTCAGAGAAGCGATCTTTCAAATGCTTGAGATATGGGTAAAGGTAGGGGCATAGTGCCATAACATCCTAAAAATGTCAGTCCTATTTATTTATCGCTCCAATACAAAGGTTAATTTTTATCGCTCCAATACAAATATGACATTCCTCTCGATCATAATTTTTAATATATTTGCGTTATAAACAAAATAAAAATGCGAGGACTGTGTATATCAGCTGCGGCCGAGCCATATCTTCATCTGATGAAATACAACAGCAGCTGCTGCTACTGCTTTCGCCGCCTTCTTCCAGTAATAATGCAATTATATTAAAATGTAAACACACAACAACCATTAAAATATTGAAAATAAAATTAATCAGAAAAAGAAGTTTTATTTAAAAAATATTAAAGATAAATTTGGAAGTTTAAATTTAAACTAATATTCATTTTTGTGAATATTTGCTTTATTCATCTTGAGAATTATGTTCAAAATGTTATCAGACCATTGTTGATAGATAGCATTAAGATTTTTATTGTTAAGTATACACGCGGTGGTGATGCCGCTGTTTTGTTGTTGCCTTTTTAGTAATCATCCATTCTTCTTCTTTTGTCTCAGTAAGTAAAAATGAATAAAACCTTTTATCTCTTCTCCCTTGAACAGCTCGATTTATTACAATTCTATTAACATGGTTATGGGCCCAGCACGCTTCCACTGCGCAAGCTAAGGTAGAGTTGTTCATTTAAACCTAACAGGACTTGTTTTCGAATGTATTTAGCTTGGGCTGCTACCAAGATGGCTTCTATGCAACCATGTATGGAGTTCGAAAAGCTGGGAGAAAACAACTATAGAACTTGGAAGTTCAATATGCGGATGTTGCTGATCGACAAGGAACTTTGGTGGAACTATGTCGATGGAAGTGCTGTGTTAAGTGCTGATGCAACAGCCAGTCAACAGGCAAGTTTCCAAACCAAAAGAGATAAAGCTTTTGCAACATTAGCATTGGGGATTAATCCAGATCAACAAATCCATATCGTTGATTGTACTTCCCCTAAAGAAGCGTGGGATACTCTAACTAATGTCTTTGAGCCTAAATCCAGGCCACGTATTTTGCAACTGAAGAAGCAATTCATCTCCATCCGACTTGAGGAAAATGAAAGTATGTCTTCTTATCTCAGTCGTTTAAAAATATGTAGTGATTTGCTTAAAGATGCTGGAAAAGAAGTACCAGACGAGGAATTAGCCTATGCCATGCTGTCCGGATTGAATGAACTTTATGAAAGTATCGTCATGACTCTAGCCAACGTTGACGATTCCAAGTTCACGTCCTTGGAAATTAAAAAGGTTCTTCTGACGGAATTTGAAAGACGCTCTATGAAACAGGACATTCCCCAAAAAGAAGCTTTTTATGTGATAAAACCACGTGCAACTCGTGACAAGAAAAATGTTCGGTGTTTCAGATGTAGTGAGCGTGTGCATTATGCTAATAAGTGTCCAAAAATTGATGTTTTGCCTAAATCAGCCAAAAACAAAGACGTCAAAGGGAAAGGAATCGTCTAAAGGTAAAGACTCACTTCTTCTTTCTTTCAACTTGACAAATTGTGAAAACGATAAGTGGATTCTAGACAGTGGTGCTACACACCATGTATCAAATTGCCGCCAGTGGTTCCACACATTTCGAACAATTCCGAGTGAATCCATTCAAACGGCTGATGGATCAGCAAATTTTAATGAGCAGTTGAGAGCAGAAGGTATTGGAGAAATTGAAATGGAATTTCAAGTTGGTCACGAAGTGAATCAGTTAACTGTAAAAGATGTGTACTACGTTCCTAACGTACGTCGTAATCTATTATCAGTTGCTAGAATTGTAGAAAAAGGAAAGATAGTCACCTTTCAAGATGGAGTGGCAAAGATCAAGGCTGATCATCGCAGTAAGACAATTGTCGAAGCTCATAGAGAAAACAACCTCTATGTTGTCCAAGGTAATGTAGTGGTTAATTCGGCTATGGGCTGTGAAGTGCAAGAAACAACTGTTGTTGATAATGATTTATGGCATAAACGTTTCTGCCACGTCAACTATCAGACTCTTCAAGCAATGGCTAAAAAAGAACTTGTACAAGGTTTAGAAGGCAAAATTCAAACAACTAGCGTATGTGAAGATTGTGAAATTGGTAAATCTACTAAAGCTCCATGTAAAAGGCTCAGAAATAGACAATCCAGTGATATTTTAGAGCTGACCCATTCCGACGTTTGTGGACCGATGCCAGTATTATCAGATGGAGGCTCTAGATATTTTATAACCTTCATAGATGATTTTTCCAGGAAGATTACTGTCTATTGTATTAGAAATAAAGCAGAAGCAGTTGATTGTGTAAAAAAATACATCGCGAAGTCTGAGCGAAGTAAAGAGAAAAAATGTAAACGATTTCGAACTGACAACGCTTTGGAGTATTGTAACAAAACTCTATCCCAACTCTTCGAGCAACTGGGGATTGTGCACGAACGCACAAACGTCAGTACTCCTCAGATGAACGGAATCGCGGAGCGAACCAATAGGACTTTGCTTGATCTAGCACGAGCATCTCTTCATTCAGCTAAACTACCACAAAAATTTTGGGCTGAAGCCGTTACTGCTGTGGCGTATATACGAAACAGAGTTTTACATTCCACTACAAATGAAATTCCAGAAGGCATATGGGTCAAAAGAAAACTAAGTGTTCGTCATCTTCGGGCTTATGGTTGTTTGGCGTATGTACACATTCCGGCGGAACGGAGAAAGAAACTTGATGATCGAGCTTATCCCGCCATTTTAGTCGGCTACTCCACCCAGACTAAGGGGTATAGACTATGGCGTCCGAAGCTCCAAGACGTTGTACAGAGCAAACACGTGAAGTTTGATGAAACTAAACTTGGATCTGAATGGACTCAAGAAGTTGAAATGGAACCATTTAGATTCAATTGCATATGGATAGACTATTCCGAAAATAGTCGTCCGTCTGAGGGCGCTACCATTCCGGAGAATACATCACCTCCAATCATATCAGAGAGTGATGACAGTTCATCAGTTGCTGATGTCCTAGATGATGGCCGGGTCGATACTGTTGTCACTTCCACGGAATCCATTGAACGACGCAAAAGAGGTCGACCACGAAAAACCAAAATAGTGCGAAACCCCTATGGAAGGGCTGGTAAGCCCAAGGAACCAATTCAGCTCAACGTAGTGGAAGTCATCGAACCCGAGACTTATGAAGATGCACTAGCTTCCCCACAAGCCCACAAATGGAAGGAAGCAATAGATGAAGAATTGGACTGTCACCGCAAGTTTGGTACTTGGACAGACGTAGACCTACCGCCAGGAAAAAGATGCATAGGTTGTCGTTGGGTGTTTCGTGTTAAGAAAGACGCTGCAGGTAATGTTTATCGTTATCGAGCTCGACTTGTTGCGCAAGGTTTTTCACAGAAACCAAATGATTATGAAAAAACTTATGCACCTGTTGCCAATATATATGTTTTTCGCATACTATTAGCTTTAAGTGTTCTTTTAAATTGGCACACTCGTCATTTTGACATAAAATGTGCTTACTTGAACAGTGAACTTAAAGAGGAACTTTACATGAACATTCCGCCAGGCTATGAAAAATGTCATGGGAAAGCTGTCTGTTTGCAAAAATCTATTTATGGGTTAAAACAATCAGGTTATAATTGGCATTCAACCCTCAATGAATATTTAATTCAAATTGGTTTTAAACGATTGTTGTCGTCAACTTGTGTTTATAGTTTGAATGCATCAACCATAGTAGTGATATACGAGGTGCATTCAAGTTCTAAGGCCTCCGATTTTTTTTCTCCGGATTGGAAAGAGATAGAAACATGCGCATTGTTTTAAAATGAGGCCGCGTTCATTGTCAATACATCCCAGAGATGGCAGCACCGTATGGCAGATGGAATTTTACCGCCAGCGGCGAGAATGAGAACTGTTTTAGATACTTAAAATGGCGACGTTTTCCTTACTTGAACAGCGTGCAATCATTCGTTTTCTGAATTTGCGTGGTGTGAAACCAATTGAAATTCATCGAAAGTTGAAGGAGACATGTGGTGATGGAGTTATGGATGTGTCGAAAGTGCGTTCTTGGGTGCGACAGTTTAATGAAGGCAGAACATCGTGTGACAACAAACCGAAACAACCTCGGGCTCGCACAAGCCGGTCTGACGACATGATCGAGAAAGTGGAGAGAATTGTTTTGGGGGATCGCCGAATGACTGTTGAACAGATCGCCTCCAGAGTTGGCATTTGTGTGGGTTCTGTGCACACAATCCTGCATGACGACCTGAAAATGCGAAAAGTGTCATCCAGGTGGATGCCACGAATGCTGACGGACGACCACAAGGCTGCCCGTGTGGCATGTTGCCAAGCAATGTTGATGAGCAACGACAGCATGAATGGGACTTTCTTTTCGTCGGTTGTGACAATGGATGAGACGTGGATACCATTTTTCAATCCAGAAACAAAGCGCCAGTCAGCTCAATGGAAGCACACAGATCACCACCAAAAAAATTTCGGGTAACTGCCAGTGCTGAAAAAATGATGGTGTCCATGTTCTGGGACAGCGAGGGCGTAATCCTTACCCATTGCGTTCCAAAGGGCACCACGGTAACAGGTGCATGCTACGAAAATGTTTTGAAGAACAAATTCCTTCCTGCACTGCAACAAAAACATCCGGGAAGGGCTGCGCGTGTGCTGTTTCACCAAGACAACGCACCCGCACATCGAGCTAATGTTACGCAACAGTTTCTTCGTGATAACAACTTTCAAGTGATTCCTCATGCTCCCTACTCACCTGATCTGGCTCCTAGTGACTTTTGGCTTTTTCCAACAATGAAAGACACTCTCCGTGGCCGCACATTCACCAGCCGTGCTGCTATTGCCTCAGCGATTTTCCAGTGGTCAAAACAGACTCCTAAAGAAGCCTTCGCCGCTGCCATGGAATCATGGCGTCAGCGTTGTGAAAAATGTGTACGTCTGCAGGGCGATTACGTCGAGAAGTAACGCCAGTTTCATCGATTTCGGGTGAGTAGTTAATTAGAAAAAAATCGGAGGCCTTAGAACTTGAATGCACCTCGTATGTTGATGATATTGCCATTTTTACTGATAAGGAGTCAACGATTCAATGGTTCTATAAAATGTTTAATGATAAATTTGAAGTTAAAGATCTTGGTCACATTACTTATTTGTTGGGTATGAAAGTATTTAAAGATACAGATGGTAATTTATTTCTCAAGCAATCCACATACATTAAGTCTACTCTAAAACGTTTTGGTATGTGGGATTGTAAACCGTCTGCTACCCCATTGGAACCAGGATTAGTGTTGTCACGAAGAGACTGTCCTATAACATCCGGTGACATAGAAGATATAAAAAAAAATTCCTTATCGGGAACTTATTGGCTCATTAATGTTTTTAGC